>CAAKHB010007947.1:35965-49008 GCA_901007665.1 Aeoliscus strigatus | reverse complement strand
GTGTGAAAGTTCCCAGCTGTCACTGAACATTACATGAGCATCACCCCCCACCCACAACACACACTCTCTTCACACACACACACACACGCCCTCTGTCACAGACTGTAACTTTGTCAGTGTTGATCAGTATTAAGAAATATCAATAACGTTGCCTGATGGATTTTGGATTTATTCATTGTTTTATTTGTTTTTCCCGTCATCATGTCATCATATGTCAGTTGAAAACGGAACCAGTCCTGCTGCTGAAGAGGCTGAAGGTCCAGGTCCAGCTACCTCAGAGGAGAACGCTGACGGTACGGATTAAGGAACATTGATGTCTGTCACAGGAAGGTTCTGTACGTTCTTATAACTCAGTGAAATAAATCAGTGAAAATATCTGAAACACTAAGAGGGGATGAAATTGGAGTTGTTAGAATAATATCTGACAGTTCATTTAAGTTCAAGATAAAGTTAGCAAAAGCAAATATCAATAACGTTGCCTAATGGATTTTGGAATTATTTATTGTTTTATTTGTTTTTCTTTTAATCATGTCATCATATATCAGTAGAAAACGGAACCAGTCCTGCTGCTGAAGAGGAGAACGCTGAAGGTATGGATTAAGGAACACTGATGTCTGTCACAGGAAGGTTCTGTACGTTACTGAAATAAATCAGTGAAAATATTTGGAACTGAGTTGAAACAGAGGGAGGAGAAATGGAGCTAAAGTTGAATAAGTTGAATAATTGATTTTCCCTGGGGAGTCTGTTTGATTCATATTAAACCGCAGCTAACTTAAACTCTCTCTCTCACACACACACACACACACACACACACACACACGCCCTCTGTCACAGACTGTAACTCTGTCAGTGTTGATCAGTTTAAACAAATATCAATAACGTTGCCTGATGGATTTTGGAATTATTCATTGTTTTATTTGTTTTTCCCTTCATCATGTCATCATATGTCAGTAGAAAACGGAGCCAGTCCTGCTGCTGAAGAGAATGAAGGTCCAGGTCCAGCTGCCTCAGAGGAGAACACTGACGGTACGGATTAAGGAACACTGATGTTGGTGCCTTCCTCAGCTGTCAGTGTTCAGTAGAGAAGTGCTGCTCTTGTTCAGTGGTTCTTGCCAGTCGTTTCATTGCTGCCCCACATGACAGATGATGACACAGCAGTTAATCAGAGCAGCTAACTCTGGTTTCAGTGTCTCGATTCAACCTGCTCAGCTGCCCTTTAATCCTTACTGATACATGCCGTGTGCTGACTGTAATGACATTCAGTGATCCATTCCCAGACCTGACTGGAACATGTCTCTGATACGTTAGAAGATCATTGTCAAATGTTTCAGTAACTCAGAGCTGATGTTCCCTCCCTCCAAGGATGTGATAGTGGATATTCACAGGAATCGAAAGCGTCGCTCCCTGCAGACATGTACTACGAGTATGAGGAGCTTCAGTCTAGACCGTACGTCACTCCCAACTCCACAATCCCAGAGAACCTCCTCTACCTCTTGTATCCTTTTTTCAAGAATTGTTCCAAGATGAACAGCCTCTGTTCAAAGTGTTATCTCCTTAAGTTGAACGAGGACTATCATAACTGTTCAGCCTAAATATCAAGTCCTTTGGTCTTTCAGACTGAAGAGTCCATGTCTTCACTCCTTTTTTTTTGCTGGGGACGTAGTTTTTGGTCTGTGTATCTGTATTTCAGATTTACTAGATAGACATGTAATCTCACAAGAGAAATTCACACTGTCCTACTTACAGTACTATATTACTATAAGATATAATATATTATATATATAATATTATTTGTTATAATATTACAATTTTACAATTAGTATATATAAAAATATTATACATCTATTGTGAATATTTGTATTATTTATTATAATACTATGATATATTACTATTATATTCTTATAGTATTATATCACTATAAAAACGTGTGCGTCCCTCGGTGTTGTAATGCAGTTTTCCACGTCACCAGATCTGATCCTTAATTCACCCTGATCAGTCATTCCTTTGGCTACGACTGTGGGCGCAGGGCCAACCTGCATCTGTTGGATGACAAAACCCTGATCTTCATCGCAGGTAACCTGCTGGTAGTGTTGGATGTCTGCACCAAAGAACAGCGGTACCTGCGCTCCTGCAGTGGCGGAGGAATCGGTGCCATTGCGGTAAGAACTGTCAGACTGACGGTACTGGCACTGGGCAGGAGACACATGCTTCAAAACACACAAACAAATCTGGAAAAAACAGGCGACACGGTGGTAACGTGGTTAGCACTGTTGCCTGACAGTGAGAAGGACCCTAGTTTGATTCCTGTGTCTTCATGGGTTCTCTCTGGGTACTCCAGCTTCCTCCCACCTCAAAACCCATGTGTGTGTGTGTGTTTAAAGGTACACCCAAGCAAGAAGTACTTTGCTTCTGCAGAGAAGGGAAACAAGCCCAACATCATAGTATTTGAATATCCCTCATTTCGCCCGTACCGGATCCTCAGAGGTACCTCGGACCAGACACACTGAGTGACGCTGTGTGTGTGTGTGTGTGTGTGTGTTGTCACAGCTGTGACCGTGTGCTAACCTGTTTGTCCTCAGACGGTACGGAGCTGGCATACACCTTTGTGGAGTTTAACCATGACGGGCATCTGTTGGCCAGTGTGGGCAGTGAACCCGACCACGTACTGACCCTGTGGAACTGGAGGCAGGAGCTGATGCTGAGCTGTAAGGCTGTTTCTCAGGAGGTCTACAGAGTGAGCTTCTCCCCATACAATCCAGGAACGCTGACATCATCAGGACCTGGACACATCAAGTAAACGGGCACGGTGTACATAGAAACATAAAACGAGGCCGATATCTTCCGTCAGTGACACTAGATCACTGACACTTGGCTGCAAATACCTTGTCTCTGTCTCAGATTCTGGAAAATGGCCAGCTCATTCACTGGTCTGAAACTGGAAGCACTTAATGGACATTTTGGGAAAACAGCAGAGACTGGAATTGAGGGCTTTCTGGATCTTCCTGATGGAAAGGTGAGTTTCCTTCTCATTGGACAGGTCGTGTTGAAGTAAGAATATTGTTACTGACCATTCAGGTCTAATCGTTGTCTCCTGCCCACCAGGTGATGTCCGGCTCCGACTGGGGCAACATGCTGCTGTGGGATGGAAACTCAATCTGTGTGGAAATCTGTCGTAAGGGAGGACGGAGCTGCCATGCAGGGACTGTCCAGCCTTTTGTTCTAGAAGATGGACAGCTGATGACCATTGGCACTGACGGCGTGGTCCGGGTAAAAAAAAAGAACCTCACTACTGTGTTGAGGCATGTTTGTCAGGAGACAGGAGATGTCTTAAATTAAATTAAATTAAATTAAATTAAATTAAATTAAATTAAATTAAATTAAATTAAATTCCATTTTATTATATTTATTGCAGAATTGAATTTATGGGGCCCATTGTGCTATTTTTTTCATGGGGGCTAACACACCTGCTGTGTGTTAGCTCACTTTTTACTGTCCTTGTGCTCTGTGTTGTGTTGTGTCCTGTTCGAAACAATATTTCAAAAAGATGATTGCAGAGTTCCTGTGTTTAATTTGATGATATTTTCCATATTTTAATCTGTATCCATTTGAAAGAGCGCTTAATATCTTGGTGGTAATGTCCCTCCGACCCTGCAGGGCTGGGACTTTGACAGCATCATCACGGCCATCAGCGACAGCAAGAGCAGCAGATTTGAGATGGAGCCCATGAACGAAATGGTGGTTGGACGTAAGGTCCGTCTGTCGTCGGTGGTGAAGAGCTCCCTGCCTGACTCCTTTATTTGGTTCGCTCAGGTCAGACGACAGACGCCTTGTGTAAATCATCATTTGGCTTCACCTGAAAAAAAAAAAAAAAAAAAAGGATGTTGTCTTGTAGGATTCCAGAGGCGCCATTTGGAAACTGGACCTATCCTTTACCTCCACGGTGAGCGTCCCTCTCCAGACCGTATCATCTGTGGCTGGGAGGTACAACAGCACATTTTGGAGTAGTGATAGAACAGACTCCGAGCACCAGGGAGTCAAACACAGAACTCCTCCGGCCGTTTCAAAGGGGATGAAGTTCATTCTTTGAACGATATCTCGTACCGTACCTCGTTGTCATTGTGAGGCGAAGAACCGTGTGCTTTTATTATCGTCCTGTTCAACAGACCCCTGATCCAGAATGCCTCTTTTCCTACCACGGCGGAGCGGTCAAAGGCCTGGATGTGTCGAGGACAAGTCACTTTATGGCCACAACTAGTCTGGACCGTGAGTCATGTACATTTCCATAAGCTGCACACACAGGACCCCCCCCAGAAAGAATTGAACCGGGGACCTCCATGCCATGAGGCAACAGCACTAAGCACTGCACCACTGTGTCGCCCCAGGCAGGAACCAATGAATGTGACTTTCAACTTTACAGCCATGGTCATTCTTAGGGGGGAGGGAATTTTCCAGTGAACCTGGTTGTGTCTGAATCTGTTGAGCAGCAGAGGAACAGTGATGTTCTACGTTCTCTGGGGAGGGGACAACAGAGTGTGATTACAAGAGACAGATGAAACACATTAGGGCTGGTTGTGTAATAAGACCAGAGGTAAATCTGACAGAACACGGGACAGAAACAAACCAGGAATCACAGGACAACCGGTAATTCAGCGCACTTTATGGGCAGTGACACTGCCTCCGTTTCCCATTTTGCAGGTTCAGTTAAAGTATTTAACCTCCTGACTAAGAAGGAAATAGCCTCGAGCAGCTTCAGCCAGGGTGGAACGGTTCTTCGCTGGGCTCCAATGTGTCCCCAGGTGAATGAGAAGGGAGCTGTGCTGGTGGCTGGCTTCGAGGACGGGGTGATCCGCGTACTGGAGCTGTACGACCCCCGGGGGCTGCATCTGATCACCAGCTACAGGCCCAAAGCTGACGCCAAGCTGGGGCTGAAACAGGCTTTAAAACCCCATAATGCCCCTGTGACGGCTGTTGGATTTGATCACGATGGAAAGATTTTAGCCACAGGGGTAAGAATCTTATTTTATATTACAAATATAGTACGATATATGAGATATTTGATCGTGGCAGCCTGATAGGGTTTTTGCTTTGTGGTTCCGGTCATCATCTTGATCTGCCGTGCTGCTGGAAATGTGAATTTCTCTTGTGAGATCAATAAAGTATCTATCTATCCAAATAATAGTCCAGTATTATATTTATTTATTTATAATAATATTTTATATACAGTATATTATTGTATATTATTATTATATTACATATATTATGTGTTATATAGTTATTTATTCTATAATATTTATTATATTTAGTCCCACTCTGCAAACTTGACAATCAGACACCTCGGTGTTCAAGATGAACACTGAGGTTTTGACACGTTCACTTGTTGATTGTGTCAAAATGTGAATGAAATGACACTAGCATTGGGCTAAAGTGTTCACAATATATATCTGAGCACATCAAACTTAGCGGGACACCCCCTGAACCCAGAACACACCTGAAAATCAGACACTGAAAGCAAAAAAAAAAAAGTTCAACAGATGGTTGACTGTGTCTGATGTTCGTGTTCTGCTCTCATCTTTCTGCCTTGTACCTTCCACGCTCAGAGTGCAGACAACACTGTGTTCTTCTTCACTGTTGCTGACAAATACAACCCAGTGGGTTTTGTCCATGTCCCTGGCCCAGTCCAGGCTCTGGAGTGGTCACCTCCTTCCCATGTGAGTCTGTTCAGAGACTATCGATGCTGTTTACATGCTCAGGATGACAATGTTCCTTTCCCACTGGGAATATCTGTGAACCTAAACATGAACGACCAAATGACTTCCTAGAGTGAAAACAGGCTACTCATCCTGTGTACGAGCGGACACCTAATCGAGGTGCACAGTCCTGATCCTGAGGCTCACAAGTCCAAAACCTACCAACTCACGGAGCTGGCCAGCAGATCCTTCAAGTTCAGAAGCATCAAATCCCGAATCAAGGTCTGAGCATCGCTGCGGCGCCGTGTCTTCACTTCGGCTCTGCTGTCACTAAGCAGTTTTACTTCTGGAACCTTGCACGTTCAAATCTCCCTTTTCTATGTGTGTTTCAGAGAGAACAGGAGATTGCAAGAAGACAAGCTGTGAAAGAGAGGAGGCAGCGAGAGAAAGAACAAGCAAAGGAGGCCAAGGAGCAGGACACAGAGCAAGAAGAAGAGAAGGAGGAGCAGAGAGAAGAAGAGAAAGAGTTGCCCCCTATCTTCATCCCTGACCCGCCAAGTCCTCTCTACTGTGTCTTCTACTCACTGCCGGGCCAGTTCTGGCTGTCTGCGGTACACTGGACACGGGACGCAAACAACACTTAACCAAGCAATATTCATTCGAAAATGAAAAATAAGCAAAAGAAGATACGACTGAGTAATTGACACCCATTCTTTTCCCCTCCTACAGGGAGAATTCGACTCGGGTTACTTGTACCACTGCAAGTTCTCTGAAGAGCAGGATGAAGATCCAGACCAGCGTCAGGATGAACCCTTTGACTTTGTGCCCATTCGTAATGCAGACGATGATCCCATCCGCTCTGTCACCTTCAAGTAGGAACCAATGAAATGAACATGAACATGAAATGAACATGAACAGAGAATTCTCCTTCAGGACTCTTCACAAATGTTTATTTTGTTTTGATTCAGCATTTACTATTGGGAGGAGGTGACCACCATCCTTCCAATACATATGTATGACCGCAACCAAGTTTTCCTAAAAATCGAATCAATTCTTTATTTACTGACAGAAACAACAACATTTTTCATCCTCAGCATCACTCAGATAATGTCTATATTTACTCACACATTTTGGGTGACGTGAGTATCAAAGACATTGTTTTCTCCACACTCAGACAGCTCATTCAATGAGTGTGTGTGTGTGTGTGTGTGTGGGGAGGGGGGGTCACAGTGGATCCCTGGTGTCTGGTACCTACATATTTATATAATAGAGGTTAATTCACACCTTCAAATTAGAACCTGGCATAAATAGTGAATATTTAACCATCTCCTCCTCTCATCCTGTTGTTTTCATAAGACTGTATGAAAGAAACAGTCCCATGCCCCCCGCCACAGCCCCCTGCCTTCCCTTTTATTATCATTTATTTATCATTTTTAACTCTCACCAGCATCTGTTCATATGACTCTATTTCTGTTTTAGTTTCAATCTATGTGTGTGGGGGGGTGCTTTTCCCAATAAGTAGAAGTGTTGTTGAGACGGTATCTCCAGAACCTTCCCCAGGTGTTCTGTTACTTTCACCCAAACTGGTTGTATCAGACAACATCCCCATAACACATGTAGGAAAGTCCCTGCCTTTGTTCCATTTCCATCAGTGGTTATCAGGTAATAGACCCATCTTATGGAGTCTAGAGGGGGGAAAGTAGAATCTGTGTGTTAACTTATATTGGGTAAACTTCCCTCTAGTCTCCATTGTATGTTTCCCTGAGTTTGCTACCGTTCTGTTTTATCTGTTCTTTCTAGTTCACGTTCCAAATCTCTGTCATACAGTCTTCAAACTCCTCCTGTTCCTCACTCAGACCACTGAAATCCTGGTCAAACACCACCACTCTGTGTTATGTCTCTGGAAGTTCCAGAAAGTCCCTTACTGGGTTTGTCCCATCTGTAAATTGCCCTTTTCATTCATTTTAGTTTTTAAATTAGCTGATGATAAAACTCTGCATGTCCTTCATGTCAGTACACACACACACACACACCTTTGTGGATGTCCCTTTTAAATAAATAAATACAAACGTACATTAAAATGTTTTGGTGGAAACACGGATGAGATTGGGGAGAAGGGCTGAAGTCAACACAATGTGATGACATTTTGTCATCACATTGACATGTTTCCCTAACTTAGCCATCAGTGCTTCGTCATGTCTCGGCCGTACTCGTTTGTCTGTCCTGGTCAGGAATGAGTAAACGTCTGTGTTTTGGTTTCACAGCTCCAACGGGAGGCTGCTGATCTGTGGCATGCATTCAGGCTCCATCAGGGTTTACCTCCTGCAGCCCGAGGACCACTGCCTCACCTCCATGCAAGCCTACTGGCAACTAAGTGTCCATGACAACCACTGGGGACATCTGCAGCACATCCGTTGTAGCTATGACGACAGCTTTCTGACGACAGCTGGAGACGACGGGAACATCTTCTCCTTCAGCTTGCTTCCTCCAGAGGCACTACAGCAGGCGCTCCAGAGCAAGACCGCCAAGGTGCCCTCACCCAGGGTCAGTGCAACTTCCTGTTCCTGTTCTCAGCCGTCACTGATTACATACATCTACCAGATCGCTCATGTGCTCCCTACACTCCACTGATGAATGAGCAGATGCAACATAATGACCATTGTCTGTTTTCAACCAAATCCACCTCCACAACTTCCCTTTACAAGTTTTCTTCAGAGATTCGGGGGATTAGGGCCGGTGATAACTTGTGTAGTGTAACATGAGAGGAATGATATGAAAAAAAGAACATGCTTTATTTGAACAGCTGAGTCTCCAGAATGAGGTGCTGGCTCAGGACATTGAGGACCCAGCGGCCTACAGGTGACTGGGATTATTCTTTTATCACTTTGACGAGGTAAATGTGACTGATGAAGTTGTAATCTCTTCCTATCCTCGCCCCACTCGTCCTCCCGTCAGCATTGAGATGGCTAGACAGAAGATGGAGAATGACTGTATACTTAAGAAGGCAGAGTTGAAGAAAGTAGAGAAGAGGAAAAAGCTGGCCAAGCTCCAGAAGGAGTTTAAACGTTTGCTTCACGAAAACCGAAAACTGCCACAGCACGTTCACCTGACCACTCAGGTAACCTCTGACTCCATGTCTGACTCTTTGTAGGGATTCGCTGTGCTGCTCTTAATTACAGAAATAAAATGTGTGTGTGTGTGTGTGTGTGTGTGTGTGTAGGAGCTAAGGTTGGACCCGTATTTCGAAGAGCAGGCAGAGAGGGAAAAGTCCCGGCAGGTGATGGAGGCCAGGAGAGAGCTGAACTGGGAGGAGGAGCGCTGCAGAACAGCACTCAGCAAATTACAGGACTGGTACTGACTGGACACACACACACACACACACACACACACACACGTGCACTTAATCCTTAATCTGAGTAATGGAGGATAAAAGATAAAAGATTAAAGCTTAAATATAGTTGTACCGTTTGCATGTTGATCCCCACAGCTGGAATGGGAAGATGCTGGTATGAAAGTTTTCATAGTAGACCTGAACATACACACATGTATTTGTTTGTTTGTTTGTTTATCACAGTTACATGTGGGGGTCCTTAGCATGCTCCAGTGAATCCAGTTCATAAACATGTTGTTCAGTTCCAAAATACTTTCAGACAAAAACAGTTGTCATTTAAAGCTCCAGCCCCACGACTCATTAAACCTATGGGGCTTTTCAACAAAAAATATTTTGGAAAATGTGATATGAACACAAGTAGAGTAAGGAATCTTTGATTTGCATCACTTTTATTTTGATGTCTTTTATGTCTTCTCGGGACATTATTTATGCTCATTTTAACAGACAATCTATTGTTTTAAACAAATTAGATACAATTGCTTCTCATTCAGAATCCCTCTTGAATGGAAGTTACTTCGCAAATTCACAGTTCCCAAGGTTTTTATGTGGTTTGCCAGCAGCAAACATTCCAGAATGAAACTAGTCCTAAGACTGATTGATGTGTGTAGTACAGTAGCTACAGTACCTGCTGAAGACAAAGAGCATCTCATACTCATCTCATCCCTGTGGGTTGAATTCAAAAAGCGTAGTTTTTGAATATCCTCTTTACAGGAGAGACAAAGATTTAGATTTCTTTACAATATGTCGCAAGTAACACATCAACCAGTACCGGTGGGCTTGTGTTCAGGTTCAAGGAGTGTTTGGAGACCAAAACCACCGTGGTGGGCATCAGCTCCGACCACAAAGTGACCAGCTATCGAGTGTCGACACTCCCCGAGCCTTCGGTGTGCGTCGAGCGGCAGAGCAGCCCCAGCCCCCCTGTGTCAGATGAGGCCGCTGCAGCGGACAGCGAAACACCCAAAGTGCAGATTGCAGAAGAAAGGAAAACACAAGGTGAGCGTTTGCTTGTACGTGTTTGCTTCAGCCGTCAAACGGACTCACCCGTTTTTCCGTTCGTGCGTGCAGCAGTGGAGGAGGCGCCTCCGCCGACTGGTTCCGCACGGTCAAAGCTGGTGGATCGTCAGGTTGAGAGGCTGCGAAAAGCTGCAGAGAAATCTGAACAGATTCGAGCACAAATAGAGAAGAGGAAGCAGGAGTGGGAAGAACTGTGAGTGTCTAACATCACCATCAACCCTCTGGGAGTGAAAAACAACCGGCTGATTGATTGTCTCCAAGTTATGCACAGAAGCCCGAGGAGAACAGTGAGGATCCGCGGGACGTTAAGGCCGTCCAGGAGGCCAAAGAGACCATTGGAGACTTAAAACTGAAATCAGCCAAAGACTTCACAGCACCCAAACACCTGAGGATGAACTCCCAGATGAAGAAGGCCGAGATGAGAACGCTGGAGGAAAACGTAAAACACACATACACACTAAGATACTCTGATGTCATGAATGTCCCACGTTCCAAGCGTCCACGACACAATGTTGTTGTTGTTGCTGCTCATGTTTTGGTTGCAACTGTTTTCGTTCAGCATCTATTTGTAGTTTTATGAACGGAATCAAATTCGTTTTGTTTGGCTGACAAAACATGACAGGATGTTCTAAGTTATCGTGGTACAATAACAAAATACTCTGCAATGACGACAACAGTGTATGAATTCTATAAGTAGAGTAGATCATTTTCCGTCTCTTCTGGCAGATCCGAAAGAAGATGGCGAAGATTAATACACGGATTGTGGCGTTGCGTGACTCCAAAGTCTGCTTGATCTCTGAGTTGCACATTCAAACTCAGAAGCTCCAGAAGATCCACAAGCAACTTCCATCACATCTCCACATCCATCCACCCCCCCTGCCCACGATACGACCAGAGGAGACCACTCCTGATCAACACCAGACACTGAGGGATCAAAGGTACCAGGGCCAGCACCAGTACGCACCAGTACGCACCAGTTAGCACTGGATAGCACAGCATAGCACCGGTTAGCACCAGTTCGTACCAGTTAACACCTGTTAGTACCAGTTTGTACCAGTTAGCACCAGATAATACCTGTTAGTACCAGTTTGTACCGGTTAGCACCAGTTAGCACCTGTTAGTACCAGTTTGTACCGGTTAGCACCAGTTAGCACCAGTTAACACCTGTTAGTACCAGTTCGTACCAGTTAGCACCAGATAATACCTGTTAGTACCAGTTTGTACCGGTTAGCACCAGTACGCACCAGTTAGCACTGGATAGCACAGCATAGCACCGGTTAGCACCAGTTCGTACCAGTTAACACCTGTTAGTACCAGTTCGTACCAGTTAGCACCAGATAACACCTGTTAGTACCAGTTTGTACCAGTTAGCACCAGTTAGCACCTGTTAGTACCAGTTTGTACCAGTTAGCACCAGATAATACCTGTTAGTACCAGTTTGTACCGGTTAGCACCAGTTAGCACCTGTTAGTACCAGTTTGTACCGGTTAGCACCAGTTAACACCTGTTAGTACCAGTTTGTACCAGTTAGCACCAGTTAACACCTGTTAGTACCAGTTTGTACCAGTTAGCACCAGTTAACACCTGTTAGTACCAGTTAGCACCAGTTAACACCTGTTAGTACCAGTTTGTACCAGTTAGCACCAGTTAACACCTGTTAGTACCAGTTAACACCTGTTAGTACCAGTTCGTACCAGTTAACACCTGTTAGTACCAGTTCGTACCAGTTAGCACCAGATAACACCTGTTAGTACCAGTTTGTACCGGTTAGCACCAGTTAACACCTGTTAGTACCAGTTCGTACCAGTTAGCACCAGATAATACCTGTTAGTACCAGTTTGTACCGGTTAGCACCAGTTAGTACCAGTTTGTACCGGTTAGCACCAGTTAGCACCAGTTAACACCTGTTAGTACCAGTTTGTACCAGTTCCTACCAGTTAGCACCAGATAACACCTGTTAGTACCAGTTTGTACCAGTTAGCACCAGTTAACACCTGTTAGTACCAGTTTGTACCAGTTAGCACCAGTTAACACCTGTTAGTACCAGTTTGTACCAGTTAGCATCTGTTAGTACCAGTTTGTACCAGTTAGCATCTGTTAGTACCAGTTTGTACCAGTTAGCATCTGTTAGTACCAGTTTGTACCAGTTCGTACCAGTTAGCACCAGTTAGTACCAGTTTGTACCAGTTAGCACCAGTTAGTACCAGTTAGTACCAGTTAGCACCAGTTAACACCTGTTAGTACCGGTTAGCACCAGTTAGCACCAGTTAACACCTGTTAGTACCGGTTAGCACCAGTTAGCACCAGTTAACACCTGTTAGTACCAGTTTGTACCAGTAAGCATCTGTTAGTACCAGTTTGTACCAGTTCATACCAGTTAGCACCAGTTAACACCTGTTAGCACCAGTTTGTACCAGTTAGCACCAGTTAACACCTGTTAGCACCAGTTTGTACCAGTTCGACCAGTTAGCACCAGTTAACACCTGTTAGTACCAGTTTGTACCAGTTCATACCAGTTAGCACCAGTTAACACCTGTTAGTACCGGTTTGTACCAGTTAACACCTGTTAGTACCAGTTTGTACCAGTTAGCACCAGTTAACACCTGTTAGTACCGGTTAGCACCAGTTAGCACCAGTTAGTACCAGTTAGTACCAGTTAGCACCAGTTAACACCTGTTAGTACCAGTTTGTACCAGTTAACACCTGTTAGTACCAGTTTGTACCAGTTAGCACCAGTTAACACCTGTTAGTACCAGTTAGTACCAGTTAGCACTGGTTAACACCACTTATCACATGTGCAGGTGGAAAAAGATGCTTAGATCAACCAAAGTGCTTTGAAAAGTCTCTTGGGTCTTGAATATAATACAACTAACACAGTCACATCTTCAGCCACGTGACCAAACAACATCTGACATTAGAAAAAGAACATTTGTACTCGTATTTCATTGTTT
>CAAKHB010007947.1:0-33266 GCA_901007665.1 Aeoliscus strigatus | reverse complement strand
CATCGACCCCCCCACCCCACCCCCCCACTCTTGAATTGTCTCCCTGACAGGCGTCGCTGGAGGAGTGTAAGCAGGCTCTGGAACTGAAGAAGATGGACATCAATGCGCTGAAGGAGAAGGAGAGGTTACTGACCACCGCCTTTCACATCTCCCTGGGCGAAGACAACCCCTACGAAGAGATTTTGACGAAATTCTTCAAGAAGAAGGTGAAACGTGTCAGAGAGAAGAAGCAGGCAGAGAACGACGGTGAGTGAAGACGACGACGAGCCGACTGATGATTTAAACCCGCGGTCTGTCTGGGGTCCTCATGCTTCCTGACGTGTCTGCAGACGAGACGGAGGACAGCACCAAAGACTCCGACGAAGACGACGAGTGGGACGATGACGACCTGAGCGAGGGAGGAGCTGATGTGGACGACAGCAAATGTCCCTCAGGTTAGAGCTGTGACGCAACAGGTATCTGTTGAAAAAGTATTACATCTTTCGATCTGAACTAAACGAAAACAGAGTGTCACGGTATCCGTGTACTTCGAAGGCCGTTTGACGAGTCCGAGTTTTGGAGCGGAAAGCGGAATCAAAAGGAGCCGTCGACACACAAACGGTTTATTAAATCCAACAAAAAAGAAGCACAAATACAATAAGGATAAACAAACTAAGGTAAGAACCACTGAGGGAACAATGTGTGAAAACACAAAACAAACAAAACAAAACAACGAGAACAAGAGCTCCGAGGACGCTAGGAGGACAAGTATGGCTGGAAAGTCAGGAAAGAAGCACAGACGATGTGGCAGCGGGGCCAAGACAAGAATCAAGAAGACCCCGCTCCACAGTCAACGCGAACACGATTTGAAGACGGCGTGACTGACTTTGTATGATGAAGTTCCTCTGATGTGTCTCAGGCTGTGATCCAGAGTTTTATGAGAAGACGCTGATGTACCGCCAGCGTCGGCTGGACATTGAGGAGCAGCTGGCTCAGGAGAAGAAGCGCGTTGAGGCTCTGGAGGAGGAGCGGGAGACTCTCCTGAAGAAGGTTTGACTTGCGGCCTGCTGTCGTGTACCCGCTTCAGTTGCACCTCTATGTTTGTGTCCTTGGATTCTTGCAGATGAAAATTATCAAAAACAATCGGAAAACCGCAGACAACGACTTGGAGTGTGTGAGCAGAGAGAGGCAGCAGAGGATGAACGAGCTGGATGTCGTGGTCCCGTTAAGACTGCACCAGGTAAACACAGGACACCTCCCGACTTCGTCTGTTTCACACCGACCATGAACACCGTCACATGTCCAACAACGATTGATGTATTTATTTATGTCTTTAAAATTGGGGCGGGATTAGTTTGACCTGGTGGGGTACGTGGGGTGTCGGTGATATTAAGTGGTCCCTTCACACGGGGTAAGATGTCTCAGTAAACTACCACAGTCCGTCCACCGTCCTCATGGACGGATGACGTCGGTTCCTGTGAGTACCTCGCTCCTGTAAAACATAGAAAGTGGTGATGTAGAGTGACATACTTCACTTTCCTAAACCAATCACAAGTCGCGCGTGCGACCTTGTCATGGGTCTGAGTTGTGTTGGTCGTCGACCACAGTGAATATTACCTGAGCTTTCACACGGACGTGTCCTCATGCTAGAAAAAAAAAACAATATGTGGCGAAATATCGTCACACATTTAGTGCAGGTCTGTTCACACCTGAGGTCATGTTCTGGACCCTTCTACAGCCGCAGTAATCTTGACTATTGTGCAGTAATAATCACTGACATGACACTTTTGGATGGGACTAAAACCAACTATGACTTTAGCCCACGTACCCAGGTAACTAACCCCGTCTGAATCGGGTTAAAGACACTCACACATCAGATTTTGTGAAAAACTGTACAACACAGGTGACTTGTATGTTGAAATGAATTTGTGTGAGTCGGTGAGTCAGACAAGCTTACAGTGATAGTGTTTGACAGTATTACATTTGTTTCTGATGTGCTAAAACACCTAACTCCATTCTCAGATCGAGTTTGAGATGGAAAAGGTGAATGGCTTCCTGCCAGCAGACCTGAGTGCAGCCCTGGTCTTAGCCAGGACGAACCTGAATCGCTTGCGGGAACGTGTGACGCAGCTGCAGGCAGAGAAGAGTCAGCAGAGAGACGTGACTTCTCAGGTCTGTCAGCAGCACGTCAGGTTCATCCAGGACCGCAAGGACAAGGAGGAGGACGTCCAGAGTAAGACGAGACCAACCCGCACACGCCGTCATCCACAAAGCAGCTTCAGAGAAAAGACATGAAATAAAAAGGAGAATTGATCATTTTTCAGTTCGGTTTTTGTGTCGACTGACAAATCCAACCAACGCAGGATTTTCATTCAACCTGCTTCCTGGAACGGACGGTGACATAAACACCTTGAATTTGTGTTTCGGTGTGTAGTGCTGGAGAAACAGTGCAACGACTTGATGATGATGAAGTTTGGGAGGCTGGTGGATCTGGAGGCTCTGCAGATGCTCTCTGGAAACAAGATTACAGAGGAGCTGAAGCGGCAAAAAATCCTCCAAGACGCCGAACACGCTGAGAACCTCAGAGAGTGGGATGTAGGTTCACCTGTGTGTCTGTGTGTGTGTGTGTGTGTGTGTGTGTGAGGGCTCCTCTCGCTTCAATCAACTATCAATACGAAGTGATTTGTGTTTGTGTTTGTGCTATTCAGATGAAGGTAGAAGAGGCACGTGATGCTCTGATGGAGGTGACCAAGAAAAAGACAGAACTTCTCAAGCGCTTGACGAGCCTCCACGACCAGAGGAAGCAGCTGGAGCATGAACTCAACACCAGGCAGATGAACATTGTAATGGCTGTGAATTACGTTTATTTAAGTAAAACGGACCGACGATCATCTCAAAACTACCAGAAAGTTCTCATGAGCTCAGAATCTTGTAAATATATATATGTTAGAAAAGAGAATATAGACAGAATATAGAAAAGAGAACAACATTGATATTATTATACTGTATATTTGACAGGAATTCTAGTTGTATTGATTAATTCTCTGACTATGAATTATTATATGTGACTATATATACATAGGATATGATATATATTATAGATATATTAGCAAAACAGAATTGACCAAACGTTGAGCCTCTTATCAACATGCAAATAGTGACAATTTTAACATCGTTTCCATAGTGACCATTTAAAAAAAACCACAGTCTGAGTGTGAGAGTTTGACAAAGACAATACCACCAGTATACCTCCATACTTGACTGACTGCACCAGGGTTCAGTCACGCTTCTAGAAATCTGCGTGTGTCCATTCACTTCATCCATTCAGTCTGCACCAAAGGAGCCTGATGGATACTCAGCAGTCAGCTGGTGATGAACAGGAACATCTGTAGCTGTTGGATTGGACATTTCCAACAAGCTACATGCATTAGATGCATTCTCTTGACTGTGTGCAGAACATGTGGGCTTATTCTGTTCCAAGTTAAGTTCACATTTTATTTGTCTTCCTTGAATCTCATCCCTTTTCCATAGACGGTCAAACATGCCGACATGACGAGTCCTGAATGACCATCTGTTTTGGCGTGCACATGCATGATTTTCTCCAGTACAGCCCTTTGTGATCTGCATGTCTTTTCACATGTGTCCCTGTGTATCCAGGACAAGCATCTGCATGTTGACTACAGCAGCCGTTCCGACAGAGAGGATGTGCTGAGGCTGGAGACGCTGGTGGGGATGCAGTCCCAGCAGATAGAGGCCTGCAAAAAAGAGATTTGCTTACTGTCCAGGAGAGGAGGCCACCTGCATTCCAGACATGCAGCGCTGCCTCCGCTTGCTCCAAAGACAACGGGTCAAAAAAACAGTCACTGACAGGCCAGGACAGCGCAGCAGACATCAACGGATTCAATTTGGACTGAAGACCAAAGACAGAATCAAAGATTTCTGCACTTCTGTTGTTGAATAAAATGAATAAAATGAAATCAGTTTATCTAGTGTGTATTCATCACGTGTTTGTTTGTGAATCACTGTGTCTTATGAAGAGTTCTTGTGTTGTGGATTTGTCACACAGATCTCATCAAAGGTCTGTGCTCAGGTCAGGTCGGGGGGAGAACGTTCTACACAATGAATGCACGATGACACCGGCACATTTTCATTTTTTATTTCAACAACTATTAAAAATTACAGAACATACAGAACACGACTACACATTATTTCTTACACTTAAGTCCAACTTCTTTGATTCAAGCAAACGTGACGATGCTGCGTACTTTCAGAAATTAGTACGCCGTCTGCTGGGGTATATGACATGCAAAAAATATCTTATTCTATTGGTCATATATCATCTTGAAAAAAAAATATTCAACTGGACCTGAGATTTACAGTTCTTTCACCAGTACAACATGTGCTGTCGTGGAAAGGTACTGGTTCAAACACATGCCTCTTATGGTGCCTGGTGTTCCTAATAATTCACTGTATTGGTTTACATAAAATAAGAATAACTCCTGATATGCATACAAAATTATTAAATTATTTGATTTAATTATTATTAAAACTATTTTACTACGTTTCATTTAATAAAACAGCAGACATCAGTGGTAGCTTTTCAAAATAAAGCACATAAACTAAAAGTCGCTTTCAATCTAAAATGTTAACATACTAACACCAAATGACAAGTATTAACCTGGACATTGCTCCGACATAATCAGATCACTGATCAATAAATAGAAAATCCTCCATGAGATAAATTACTGTGAAATGTCAATACACACTTCCTCCTACTGTGAAAGGTTGCTGAGGCTCCTATCAGTGGACAGGAAATTTCCCATGGAGCTCGGCACCTGCAGGCCCGTTGCTATGGAGATGCCACCGCACCAAACCTGTGAAATGTTTGGGAACGTTACGACTGCGACAGGTCCAAAGCCCAGAGAGGGAGAAGTGCTGGTCATCCTTACAGTGAAGGCGGGGACGAGTGGCTGCGAGAACTTGGTTTTGAAAGAATGAAGAAGACGGAGACGATCAGCGTCCACGAACAACAAATCACCTGGAAGAGAAACCCAAAACACATGACACAGACCTGCTGGGAGTCCAGGCGACCATCAAACATTCTAAGTGTTCATCGTTCACGTTTGAGGGCGCGGACGTAACAAAGAACGTGTTTAAAAAGAATATTCTAGATTTTCACTGCACCGTTGTCGTAGTCACAGTAGATGCCGATACGCTGAGGCAGTGGCCAATTTAATGACTTGACACGGTTGTTGTGCTTCGCTGACAGCGTGCTCTGCAGCCACTGGCTGGCGTGAAGACACCAGGAACCAGCATTCTTCCCTAATTGGTCAAAGCGGCCCAGGCTGGAACGGTAGGCCACGCCCACACTGAAGGACTTCCAGTCAGCCAGGGGGCGGAGTTCCCAGTAGTGACAGCTGCCACTCATCTCCTGGTCACCTAGGAGACAGTCACATTCATTAAAGTTAAATTATTTCACCAAGAATCAGAAATATTTCAAACTTTGAAGCAATTTTATAAAATATGTTCACCATCCCAGGACATCTCTATGGACTTCAGAATAATTTACCCACAGATAAATACATCTGATGTGTTTACGACACGAGGGGCAACAGACAAACATGTATGTCGGTTGTAAATACCAGTGAGAGTGAGTTTCCATGATTCAACATGAATATTCTTCTTTTGTAAACTTGTTGTTGTTACTGACAACTTGCTAATGAGGTCGCGTCAGATTCAGCACCAATTCACAACAATAGTGACCTCACATTTAGATTCAGAATGACGTAACACATTTGTACCCAAAACGGTGTACGACTCTCCGGCGAATCTGTCACGTCCGGTTCGACTTCCAGCTGTCTTATTGGGTGACGGAGTGGCGCTTCTGCTGCTGAGGAAGAAAAAAAAAAGGGGGGGAAAGAAAAAAATCATGTCAGAGGTCAAAGTTGAAAACAATGGTGTCAGCGCATCTGCAGCGACAATGTGGTGAAACAGCCAATGAGATTGTGCCAAAGAGATGATGCAGCAGATGAAACACATAAAATAGCTTGTGTTTGTTCAAAGTAAATTAATAAAACCTTTTTATTGACTTCAAGTGGAAACACTCATCGGAAAAAACACATGTTGGGTCTTTTTATTAAAATGAAAATAAAAACAAATATCTGAGAATCTTTTGTTTTTTATATATTATCAAATGAAGAAGACACGAGCAGTGATGTCAGCAGAGATGCAATTGGCTGCATGAAGCTAGAAATGAATGAAGATTGTGACTGGTGACACGATGGTTGCTAGGCAACCACGCAGCGACGACAAGTTCTACCTGAAAGTGCCAAGGTCGGCGCGGTACGATGACTGCGGGAGGACAAGAAGGTCAAAACAGCTGGAGATTAAAAGAGCTGGTGGAGGGAGGTCACTAGCTCAAAAGCTGGGGGACGTCAATCACAGCTCCTTACCTGCTCCTATTGTCTTTGCATTTTAGCCGGGAGTCGTGACCTTTGACGCCTTGCGGCTCCCAGGTCACCATTTGACCCAGTACCTTCAGCTCAGGGTGAGACGTTGACGCATCAAAGCCAAAGTTATACGCTGGAAGAACAAATCCCACAGAACAATCATCTTAGTAAGAAGACGTACAACAGCAGGAGGCGCCGTTACAGTCGTCACCTGCTGTTCAAGCCAATTAGGAACATTTTTAATCATTTAATCGATGGAAAAAAAAAAAAAGTTAACCTCTGGTTTCTATGGAAACAAGCTCTGAGTACTCGCCAGCAGCTGCTTTGTTTCTCGCCCGAACACGAACAGTGACAAAAGGAGAGTCAAACTTCAAACCTATCACAAGAAAATGAACCAATGTCAACTATCAATGCGCGCGCACGCACACACACACACACACACACACACACACACTCAACAGGGGACAACAGGGACAACAGGGACAACCAACGTGACGTTGGTTGTCCTCAGATTTGTGTCTGTCTGCTCACACTGACCACTGAAGGGAGACGTGGTTGGAACGCCCCTCTCGTCACACACGTGTTTTTAACGTCAGAAACACGCATGTCGCTGTTCCAACGTATGTGCCGTGTTTGTTACACACATCATCAGTACGATGTGTGTAACAAAAAATAAAGAATCAGGCCATTTCATTCTCGTTTTAACACATTAGATCCTTAAGTACGAAGAAAAACGTGGCATTTAGCAATAGAAAGTTCACAGCAAGCACTGGTTCAAGCTGACGTGACCTCTGACCTCCTCTTACCTGTGATGGTGACATGCGTCTCTCGGATGTCCTTCATCTTTTCCCAGCGTGCCTCTCCCATCGCTCTCAGTGAACTGTTATGGTTTGTTTTTCGGTACTCGAGCTCATAGTGTTCAATTCCTCTGCTGGTGCTATCGACGTCATCACCTTCTCTGGCTGGTCGCCAGGCAACCATGATATTGTTGTCAAGGGCAACACAACTGGATAAGTCGATCTCTGGGGGCCTGGGTACTGTAACCAACATGACGAGAAGAAACAACAAGCAGCTCTGAGCTCACACCTTCTGTCCTCATTACCAGTTATCAGCTGATTCATTTTTTGAAAAAAACGAAACGTTCACTTCAGCAAAGCAGCAACAGGTGTGTCTGAATCTTTCTCACCCGGCAGGAAGTGAAGTCGCTGAAGCGCCGCCCTCTCCACACCGAAGTCCACAGTAAACTGTGACATGCTGTCAGACACAGCTGGACGGGTTGTGAGGCGGAAAGCTGATGCCATGGTTACCCTGGTAACAAGACGTGAGGTGGGGTCCAATAGAGAGGTGGGGCAGGTCATAGTGTTAGGTGTGGTTAGGAATGTTAGGGGGAAGGATTAGTGGGGTGAGGTGGAGTTTCATTTGGGGCAAGAATGTTGGAGGGCGGGGTTTACATGCATTCATTCATTAATGTCCAGATGTTTTAGTTCAATTATTTGAATGTTAGAAATCCAAAAAAGAAGTCAATGTGAAATTTAACAAACAAAACCTTCACAAAGAAATGAAAAAGGAAAAAAAAAACAAATATTAAAATCTCAGTGTAATGACAACTGATTGACAGGAAATGACAAATGAGCATAATTGATTAAATGTATTAAATCATGTTCTACCTTTCTTTGATTTGTTTTGCAGCCTGAAAGAGAAACAACATGCAAAAAATGCTCAAGTTATTTTGTTTGTTTCATTCCTTGTAAACATATTTCGGTGTCTCGATCTATGCAGCTACACATAAAAACTGAACTGAAAAAATCGTTTTGCTTCTTCTTCTCTGCTTACCTGAAGAAATTCTTCCTCACTGGTAATTGTCAGTGTTTGTTTTGCAAACACAAGCAATTCTTCACATGACAGCAGAGCAATTTTTCCATCTGATAGCTGAGTCTGAAAGATGTGAAGAAATTTGACAAGGCATAACGGGTATATTTATTCCAAAATGGAAAAAAGCATCTTGTAACAAACAGGAAATTAAATTTCCAAAAACAAACCTTAAGCTGCACCTCCTTTCTCTGCTGCTCCTCCTTAATGGCGCCACAAAGCTCCGCCCTCTTTTCCTCGAGGGCGGAGCTTAGCTGGTCAAACTCTGCCTCCAGGTCTGAGGTCACCTTCCATGATTCCTCCTGAATGGATAAAGTTTAAGTGATTTCCATCCCCTCTCTTTAACCCCGCCCTCTGGGCTTTACCAGCCAATCAGCTGCTGACCTGAAGTCCCGTTAGTGTGCTGTCAACAGTTTCCACAAAGTTCTGCAGCTCTTCGTTTTTGTTGGCTAACGTGCTGATGATCCTGCACAGAGCTTCCTATGAACACAAAAACACAAATACTGTATGTATAATGGAGCCAGAACGGATTCACTTTCAATTATTTTCATTAGTAAAAAAATACTACTCTTTTATATTCTGCCAGTTAAATAAGTTTTATATTTCAAAATCTATATGTGACATTTTTCTTCATTTTCAGTTTCATTTGTTATTATTACCATGTGAAGGACAGTGACGACATATAGACACACTAAGGACGTTCACATACAGTGAGGACATATAGATAATAGGAGAATTGGGCACAATATGGACATTTAACTACTAAAACGACAATGAAACACTGAGGAACACAATGAGGACATTTAAAGATTGAAAGGACAATCGCACAGTAAGGACATTTAGGCACAGAGGATAACATTAAATACTCCGGAGATTGGACGCTATAAACAATTGAAGACTAAAAGGACAAGCAGACACTGAGGACATTCAGACACAGTGAGGACATTTAGATAGGACACAATGACAAGAATTGTGACAACAGGCCTGACAGACAAACATTCATTCAAACTGGAGCCAATGGCGAACAGCTAGCGGCTAACAGCTGTTAGCAGCTGCTAACAGCTAATTGCTAGCTGTTAACTGTCAGCTGCTAGCAGCTAAAAGCTAACTGTCAGCTGCTAACAGCTAATAGCTAACTGTCATCTGTTGGCTGTAAACTGATGCCAATCCTCCGCACCACTGAGTCTTAACGGTTGTCATGAGAGCCGTGATTATTGATCAGATATTGATTAGATTCCTACCTTCTGACTGTCCATCACCTAAAAGGGAGAGACGGGGCAGCGACAGGAAATGAGCTCATTACGTGATACACTTCCGGATTGGAGTTTCAAAGTTAATGTTAAAAAGTCGAGTTAAATTAAACTAGCATCAGATAATCTCTCTTTTACTGTGATAGTACATTGTACAGCAGAAGAACCGTTGAAAATACCGTGCTGATTAAAAGAAAACTGAATCATAAAACCTGTAAATGATTATTCTTCAACAGAGAAGAAACCCATAAACATCAGCACTGTCAATAAATGATTATATTGTAAATCATTCATTAAATAAGTAATTGTTAAAATATGATACTGGCATATAACTACTTAAGTATGGCAGAAGGTTAGCTTTATCAGAAACATGATGAATATCAATTGGTATTTAAATATCACAGTATCTGTCATAGTATTTCTACTGTAGTTGAAGGTAGATACTTGTGGAGTGGTTGTATCGGATTGACAATTGCGTTTTCATATTGAGGTTTATCTGCTTTGTTGTGCTCTTGCTCTCAGTTGTGACAACTTGGATGTCCTTAGGCCTGGTTTATGATATACAGACAATTATGAAATCACATATATGAAGTTTTTTCTTGTGTCTGTTCCTCTTGAAGTTACGTTGTCGTTCAGACTTGTCTCATCTGAAACATTCAATTCACATTCATCTGATATAAACTTTAACAAAATCAATCCAACAGAAGAGGTTGGACAGTCTCAATCTGATCAAAACATCAGTCCACTTTTAGCTGAGTCAGATTCTCACAAAACGTTGTAAGATTAACATGTCACAAAGTTATAACGTCACCCAAAGAACAGCCAGCAGAACATTGGACCTAAAATGTTCAATTTTATTCTTCATGTTTAACATTTCACAAAAAAGCTTTTCACCTTTGACTCATCTTCAACATAAAACAGTGAAAATCAACTGAACAGGAAAAGTGAGAAAACGTTCTTTAAATTATGTGCTTCAGTTTTACAGCAATAACTTAGGTTTTACAGTGTTGCTTGTTTCCATGGCAATAGTAGGTAGAACATTTTAAAACCCCTCCAGATTCAAATGTTTCATTTTCTAGCGTTAGACATTTTGGACAAACTTGTGCATCTTTTGAGCGACATCAGCTTTGAAAACCTAAACTTAGACCCCTTCTGTAACTGATCTGTTTCTTTCTTGGATTGGCTGAGCTGTGTCTGCCAGAGGGCCATTCATTCCACACAAATCTTAACTTGATCAGTGTTCATAGCAATTGAAACAAAAAAAAGAACAGAAAAAATAAAAAAAACAGCCTCACTGACCAATCAGAGGTGGAGGTGGTCTTTATTGTACTAATTAATACTGTCATAACACAGAGGAGAAGCTGCTGTTTATTTGTTAAGCACCTGTCGGGACCTGTCAGCAGGTGTCTGTCGAATTTGGATCAGACTGACTTGACACTCAAGAAAATGTGGGAATGCAAAAACATATTTCGCAACCTAGCAACAATCAATGAGTTATTAAGAACCAAAAATAAAACCAAACGTGGGAGCTCAGGCGCTACAGCTAGCAGAAACATGGTTTCTTCATCCTCACGTTACCATGGCAACTTATCATTCGGGGGACAGGGCCATGCAGGGACAGGCGGGGTTGGCTAAGCGCTACACAGAATTTTAGTGGTATAAAAACATAAAAAGTTGTTTTTTTATCATGACGGACAGGTTAAAGGAGAGATCGGGGGAAGGAGGGAGGCAAAGGGGTGGAGCTAGCACTGATAACAGACACTTCCTGTCCGCTCCAGTTCATAAACAGATTTACACATCTTCCATTTAGTGTCTTTCCTGTTTTCAAACTGATGTGACGATGTACGAGCCACGTTCACCCCCATTGGCGCCGCTGCCGCCCCCACCTTCTCCACCCTTAGGCTCCCGTTTCTTGGTGACGGGGGTGGGAATAAGTGAAGGTCGTGTAGGGGTCGTCGACGATGACGACGATGATGTGGTGGTGGCGGTGTTGGTGGTGGTTGCCGTGGCGGTTGCTGTGGTGACTTCAGTGCTGCTCTTCCTGGGGCTCGGTGTGTAGTTGAAGGGACTCACTCTGGCAGCCACGGCACCGCTGCGCTGCTGACTGCGCTGCTGCTGCTGCTGCTGCTGCTGCTGCTGCTGCTGCTGCGGCGGCGGCGGCTGCTGGCGTTCAGGAGGTGCTGGCTTGTCATCAAGACTCTCACAGCTCTGGCGCAGGTTGAGGTTGGAGGAAGACGAAGAGGAAGAGGAGCAGGGGATCTTGGAGGGGGCGGGGCTGTCAATGATGGGCGGCGCATTGGTGGTTGGGGACCGTGTTGAACAGGAGGAGGAGGAGCGCGGGTTGTTGACAGGACAGTCCTCCAGACGCACCCACACATCCTCAGACTTGTCCGAACAGTTCTTCCTGGTCAACGTGTCACTGCCGCCACTTTTGGCCCTCCTCCATGTGCCCTTCGACCTCACACTTGTCTCCTCCTCGCTCCGCCCCTTCTCACTGGACTCTGACGAGGCCGACAGCACAGAAGATGAGCTTCCCGTTCGCTTCCACGTTCCTACGCGGGGAAGCGACGTCGAGTGTTTGCCGCTGGTTCCACCGCCACCGCTGGAGTTCTCGCGCTTCCATGTGCCGGTGCGACTGAAACGTGATGAGGTGGCTTCCTGCAGGCGTGACGGGCTCTCAGAGTGCGAGCGGTTCGCGTCGTGTCTCCTGGTCGGCGGAAGCGGCGCATCGGGGATGGGTGTCGTCTCCGACACGGCTGCTGTCTCCTCCAGCTTCCTCTTCAGCGTTGGGCTGGGTGCCTCCTTGATGAAGGTTGACTGGCGGACGAGCTGAGGCTTGTCAGGCTCTGTCTTCTGCTTTTTGGTCACCGTGGTGCTGACCCGGGATGCCGACTCACTCCTGGGGATGCCGCCACCGCCACTCCTCACGCCTCCACTCTGTTTGGTTAACCTGGAGGCCGACGAGGACGATGATGCACTTCCAGGAGACGCCGTGCGCGGCAGCTGCGAGAGCTTCCCCCCTTTCTGACTGGCTGCTGAGGACCGAGATGGTGTGGAATCCCTCGATGACCCACCTCCTTTGTCAGCACCATCAATGCTTCCTGGAGCTTTCGCCACAGCCGCCCCTCTAGGTTTACTCCGCCCCCTGGCTGCTGGCTCCGCCCGGGGCTTCCCAGTGATCAGACTCCTGTACACCTTCTTGCCACCTCTCACAGCCTTCATCTCCTCCTCCTCTTCCTCCTCCTTCTTCTTGGCCAGCGAGCTGCGTTCTCCTGGCTTCAGGATCCTCGCTCCCCGTTTCACCTCCTCCTTCTCCCCGACTTCTTCCTCTCCAGCGGTAGAGTTTGTCGGGGGCAGGCGAAATGGCGAGCCGACGGATTTGAGCGACAGCACGGAGTCGGAGTCTGATGACGGTTGGCGGGACAGCGATGAGGCAGCGGCAGCGTTGAGGCTGCTGACGATGGAGTTAGCGCCCTCCTGAATTGCCTTCCAGTCAAAGGACTCCGAGTCAGGGGAGGCGGGGCTTCTCGGCACCTCTGAAGGCTCCTCCTCAGCCAGAATACTGTCGTCAGTTTTCGGAACAGGAAGTGGTGTTGCGGAGGCCGTCGGAATGCTGGCGGCTGCTTTCTTTTTCTTTTTCGGCATCGCTGAGCTGATGCACTCCTGCAGCAGGTCATCCTCGGAGTCGATGCTCAGCGAGCTGAGCGATGAGTTCCTAGAGAAGCAGACGGGGGTGTCCTCCACATGGAACGCTTTGGGGGCGTAGCCGCTGACCGCAGAGGGGCGGGGCTTTGACTCGGACTGTGGTGGTGGAAGCGGGGCAGACTTGGTTGTGGGTTTATCTTCATCTTGCTGCTCAGGTGGCGCAAACTCCTTGTTGTTGTTCTCCTGGTCGATGTCACTCAGCGAACTGAGGGAGGAGTTTCTGGAGAAGCATACAGGCGTGTCCTCGATGGCGAACTTCTGCTTTTCATCGATCCCCGGCGGGTTGGTAGCGGGTTTGGTCCGTGGAAACACTGCCGCCGTCTGCTGTTTCCTCTTCTTGCCCTCTTTTGCCTTCTTTTCCTCTTCGACCTTGTCGATAGCGCCGTCGTCCTCGTCAAAGTCGAGCGAGCTCAGCGAGTCGTTGCGTGAGAAGCAGCAGGGCGTGCCCTCGATGGGCGTGTAGTGATGTGGGGAGTCAAAGGCAAATCCCGGTTTGACTTTGGCAGCGGCTGTGACCCCGAACCCTGCCCGCTGGGGCATCGGCTTCACCGGTGACGTCGGCTTCTTCTTCTGCTGCTGCTGCTGCTGTGGGCCGAGAGGAGCAGCTGGGGGAGGAAGAGGAGGGGGGAGAGGGAGAGACTGGAGGTGCTCGCCATTGGCTGCTGCTCTGTTTGGCTTCCTGGGTTTGGCTTTGGGCATCGCTGCGCTGATACACTCGGCCAGGATGTCGTCGCCGTTCTCACCCTCAGGAATTCCAGCCTGAATCCTTGGAGAGGAAGTGGGCGGAGCTACCGGTACCACAGCTGAAGCTGGGGCCTCCTCGTTGGGTGGAGAGTCAATGGTGAGGTCGCTGAGTGACGTGGCGGTGGAGAAGTTGAGCGGCGTGCCCTCCACACAGTAGACTCTGGGCACCTCCTCGGGCAGCGGAGGCGGCATGTCTTTCCTCTGCTGTGATTGGCTGCGGCTTTGAGGTGGGAAGAGCTTGTACACCGGAAGCTGGCTGGGTTTCCGTGGCGCAGCTTGTTGCTGCTTCTTTGGTTTCCCCGATGACTTCGGCATGGCCATGTTAATACACGCCTCCAGAATCTCTATGTCGTCGTCGTCGTCGGACTCGAGGATCTGTTTGGCCGCTTCCTCCTCCTTCTGTTCCTCAGTTCCTCCTTCCTCACCTTTCCTCTTCTTCATCTCTCCAACGATGTACGGCTCGTCCAGACTGAGCGCGCTCAGGCTGGAGGCGCGGGAGAAGCCGTGTGGCGTGCTTTCCGTAGCGAAGTGGAGCAGCACATCGGCGCTGCTCTCCTCCTCATCCTTCTTCTTAGTTTTATCTTCCTCTTTCATTTTCTGGGCAGGCGGAGGCAGCGGCGGCGTCTTGGCCCGGCTCGGTGGCATGGTCTGGCCCGGACTGTCGGGCAGGTCACTGGGGCTGACCACGCCGCTAGGCATGCCGCTGCACGGCTCGCTGGAGCGCACGGAGCTGGCGATGGAGGAGGTCGAGAAGCTGTCTAGGGAGCTGACTGACGTGCAGCGGCTGAACATCAGCGGCGTTTCCTGAGCATACGGCTGTTCTGGGGGACTTTTAGGGGTTCTGGCTCCTGATGATGATGATGCCACCTGGTGGTGGTGGTGGTGGTGGTGGGCGTGCCCATGATGGTGGTGGTGACCTCTCCTTCCCCGCGTAGAGGGCACAGCGGTGGCACACGTCTGACTCTCCACTTCCTTCTGCGGTTGCTCGTGTGCACCTTTCTCACTGACAGGCAGCGTCGGGTAGTCGTTGCTGCTGATGGCGTTCCCCCCTCTCCTCTTCCTCCCAATGACCTCGCCATCCTCGTCTTCCTCCTCTGACGACAACGAGGAGAGCGAGCTGCCTCTAGAGAAGCAGATGGGTGTGTCCTCCACGCAGTAGGTCTGTGTGGACTCTTGGTTGCTCTTTGTCACAGCTCGACTGGCTGGTTGGGTAGGCGGGTGGGGCTTAATGGCAGAGGATGGGGGAGGGGGCAGTGAAGGAGCAGGAGCTCCCTCTGGCTTGAACAGAGGCTTGCGGGCGGCGTCTCCGCCGTACTTGAGGCTGTAGTCGATGGGCTGCTCAGCAGGAGAGTCACTGGTGTAGTTCGAGGACGCACTGACGACGACGTAGCGTGATGTTGGCACGGACGTCATACGGCTGTTGCTCGTCGTCGAGTCGCCTCCGTCGGTCCTCATTCGAAGTCTGCCGTTCTGGTCGTCGTCGTCGTCACTCTCGATGCCTCCACGGTGGCTGGGGCTCTGTCTCCCAGAGTTCAGCTGTTCGTCGGAGTACTTGAGGCTGTAGTTGATGGGCGTGTCCAGCTCGGCTCCATCGTCGTCCGCCATGTGGTTGGCGCTGCGGATTTTGTGCGCCAGGTCAGCCGGGTACTTCCTGTAGACACAGCACCTATTGGCTCCACTCTCGTCTGAGGAGTAGAACGGCTCTGATGACGGTTTGGTTTTACCACGGTTGCCATAACCATCTGCGCTGGTCACACTGTTGAGGCTATCGCTGGAAGCGCGTACGCTGGGTGAGAACACAGGCCGAGCATACGCTGTGTCCTCACTCGTCCTCTTGGATCCGTCTCCGTTTTTGGGACTCGACAGCACCGGTGTGTTCGTGTATGAGCGTGTTGCACTCGCTCCTCCACCTCCACCAGCACTGCCGCCCCGCCCCTTCCTGTGTGCTGCTTTGGGGCTCAGGTTGTCAATGTTGTCGAATGTCTCTGACAGCTGCTGGGCGTCCAGCTCCTCGATTAAGGCCTTTTGTTTGCGGGCATGAAGTGAGGGAGCGCCGGCCCCTGGCGACACTACGCTTGCATCCTTGTAGCGTGCCGGACGGTTTGCCATCAGATTACGTAGAGCGGCGGCGCTGCCCATTGCAATCATCTTGTGTCGGGAATGAATGAGGTTCCGGAGCATGCCGACAGCACCCAGCTCCCACAAGGCTTCCTGATCTTTGGCGTCACGTGCGGACAGGTTCCAAAGTGTCCCGCAGGCATTGGACACGATGGTCAGACTGTGAGACTTGAGATGCTGCAGCAAAGTCGGCAGGCATCCATGTTCACGCAGGATATGCCTACGAAGACGAAAAGCAGGGAAGAAGATCAGGTGGCGTTTTCGACGTCTTTCAGACAGGAAGTGTGAGTGTGAGTGCAGCTCTTCACCTGTGAGCCTCGTTGGTGGCAATGAGGCTGGAGACATTGCGCAGGATGCCGCCGCCGCTCTCGATGATGGCGAGCGTGTTGGTGTGGCTGCGGTGTGTCAGAGTTCCCACCAGAAAGGCAAGGGCGCCATCCACTGCACAGATGTCTGCCTTGTTCTCTGTGCAGTGAGCTGACAGGTTCCAGAGCGCGCTCAGTACAGACTTCAACGTGGACTCCTGACAGAAGAAAGAACGGAGCATGAAGGTCTGCGCCTGAAATGTCTGACACAACATTATCCTTTCATTTTACCTTCTGCACTTCGAGAGCACAGCCCATCAGCGCCCGCACACTGCCGACCTCACGCAGGGTCTTTTTACTGTTCACATCGGCACGCCAAGACAAGTTCCTCAGAACACTTGCAATCACCTGCAGAGACACAAAGGAGGTGATCACCTACTGCTGGAATCCAGGCCAATGCTAACGTTAGCTTGCTAGCTATTTTCACTGACGTGGTGTACCTTTGGTGCTTGTGTGTGATAAACTTCACTGTTGATTGAGGATTAAGATGTGCGTTCAGTGGCGATATGTTGGAAATATTCACTGAATAACAGCAGCAAGTGTCATTTCCAGTGAGTGTCGACTTGAGACAGTTCTACCCTGTTGACATTTGTGCACTGCACGAGTATGTAGTGTGCATACATACTACAAACAAGTGTACTAATGGAAGTATGCCATTTGAGACACAACGTTCGTCTCAAAGAACAGTATATTGACAAGTGCCCTACACTGCACAAAACTAATTCCTTTAAAGACTAAAAAAAAAAAAAAGAATAAAAATTCACATTGTAAACACAGTAGCATATAAAAAAAAGTTTGTGTGAAGGATCAGGGTTAGTGTTGAAAGAAGCATTGATGACAGGGGAGCATTAGCACCCAGCACCAATAGACTTATAATTCAACTTGACGAGCATGTGACTGTGTGCATCCTTCCAGACTAAATAACTGCCGTGTCGAAGAAGTGGTGGAGCAGTACCATCATCAATCATTCCACAGACTTTAAAGATGTTGTCAGTGGAATGTAAAAAATGTCAGTGAAAGAAAGTCAAACGTTTTACCTGCTGTAGGTCTTCACTCTCTGACTTCAGCTGGGCAACCATTGCTCGCATGCAGCCCTTCATGGAGCACAGTGTGGCCTGAATCGAAAACCACCAATGTCAGGATCTGATCATGATGATGTAACTTTTGGTAGCCTCCCTTCCCCACTGACCTTATTGGCTACATCTCCAAAGGTGAGGTTTGTGAGACCCATGCCCGCATATCGTCGCAGTGTGACACTGTAATGGTCGCTGCTCAAGCCAAACATCTCACAGTCAGCCTGAAGGAGCTCCGCCACCGCCTGCAGACCGCCTGCCCACAGAGAAACCGGTCAACCAACCAGTCAGTAAACCAGCCATCCGGCAGGCACTCATCCAACTTACCGAGTTCATTCATGGCATGACGGTGTTCCTCATCAAATGACAGCTTCATCAGGACGCATACAGCAGGACAGATCTGATGGTCGACTGGAGAAGGCACTGTGAAGACACACACGTACACGCCTTAACAACAGCTTAGCAATATAACCCACAAATGTGGCTGAAGTGTCAGATACGCCGTCATCCGCAGTCTGGTTTCCCTGGTTTCTGTGACATCATCACTCACTAGGGTTGTCCTCCTGGTCGACGCCCCTCTCGTGGTTCTCCTGCCAGGTCCAACAGTCCTCACAGTAATGACGTACCTGCTCCAGCAGGTGGAGCACTCTGATCTCTCGCCGACCTCGCTTATCATCGGGCTGACTGTGCACAATGTTGTGCAATGCCGCAGACGCTCGTGCACGGGCGTCTTTACTACCGCGAGAGTTACCTGTAACCACACCGAGAAGCAGGGGAACAGGAGATCAAAGGACACGTCACCAGAGACGGACCATCGACCACTCATCCGACAGGATTACCAAGCAACAGGGAGTCTTTGTCGTTGCCATGCAGCAGCTGGATGAGCAGTGGCAGGCAGCCAGATTGACGCATGGCGATGCAGGAGTCCTGTGAGCTTGACATGGCAAGCAGTGTCCGAGACATGTCATCCTTATCATGAGTCCCTAACATGGACAGAAGACTGTACACCATCTCCACCTGCAGGGGGCAGAGTTAGAGTTCAGCCTCCAGGATAATCTGGCAACAGCACGCTTACAACCATCAGATAATCGGGCCATTTCTGACTTCAGACCCAAAATCAATCTGATTATGATGTGACGTGTACGCTCACCTTGGTTCCCAGGTGACTGGTGATTCGTCGAGGCACAGAGTAAGTCGTCTCATTGGCAGGCTCGTGGTCTAATCTGCTGCTAGGAATCTGCAGAAGAAAACGTCAACCAATTATTATTAACAATTTTAAAAGCACTATTTTATTATTTGAAAAAAAGGAAAGAAAAAAAGCCCACCTGAGCTGCAGACAGTCCACTGTTCTCACCTGACCCCTGAGATTCCTCCACCTGCAGAGGGATGAGTCAGAGAGGTGAATGAGGACAAACAAGAGGGAGAGCATGTGGTTTAAGTCCAGTCAAACAACGTTACCTGGAGTCGAGCTCCCAGTCTAAGAATGTCATTTTCTATCTGCTGAATACGAGACACACGAGCCTGAAAACCAACACACACTCGGTCAGTTTCAGTAAGTCATGATGTGTCATCGCCATGTGTCACTTACAGACAGAACACATACACAACATGTTGTCATCACGATACTAATTGGAAGAATCATGTCCATGTTTTTTGGAGGACGAACTGATCAGGTTGGTCGTACCTGAGCTCTCCTCTCCATCTCCTGACAGGAGCCCAGCTGTTCCTCCATCGCAGAGCGAATCTGACGTGCTTCAAACTCCAGCTGACGACGACTCATGTCAGTCTGCAGAGTAAACTAATGAAACAAACAGGAGAGAAGTGATGGCTGTTACCAGGAACGACATGATGGCCTTATATTAACACACGGTTGGTACCATATTCACCTTCAGTCATATTAACTGTACCACATTCACCTTCAGTCATATTAACTGTGCCACATTCACCTTCAGTCATATTAACTGTGCCACATTCACCTGCCTTTTGAAAACTGACAGGCTGAAGCAGGATTTTGTAAATGATCTCACACACAGCTCACGCTCTGATTTGGCGATTTGAGCCATGATGTATTCTAATTGGTCACACTGAAGTCATGAGATCATTTTCTGCTACATTAGCCCTAATGTATTTAAGCCTAACAACATGCCATCCTTTCCACATATGTAGATAACAAACTGAAGACGTTGCTGAGCTTATTGCGTCTGCTGGCAGGTGTACGCTTTCATCTGAAAACTGTGGATGTAGCTTATTTCGAGCTGACACAGTGTGATGTCACAAACACTGAAAGGCTCACACATGTCATCACAAGATTGTGTTCACAGATTATGGAAGTCCGATGTGGTGATAATTGTAATGTTCCTAAATGTGGAAGGATTATTAAAACAAACTGTGACTTTACATTTTCAGTGAGCGGTAGACTGTCAATCCTCTTGGTGAGATTCTGCAGCTGAGCGTAGTACCAGTCCTTCTCCTTCTCCTCCTTCTCCAGCTCAGCCAATAGGAGAGCCCTGTCAGCAGTGACGGTCAATCACAAACAAGGACAGACACTGTTACAGTGCTAGAGTTCGGAGAAGGTGTTGTCAGCATTACCTCTCCTTCTCCAGCTCCTCCAGGCAGCGATCATGGCTGTCTCTGCCCGCAGACAGCAGCCCTCTCCTGGGGCCAGCAGCAGCCATTGGTGGGGCTAAAGGTCCGGAGCTCCCAGCTGCTCCTCCAGGTGTTCCAGCACCAGAGGAGGCTGAGCTGGATGAAGATGACAGGGGCAGAGGTGGCCTGGACCTAGGCTTAAATCCCCCCGATTCCAGGCTCATTTCTGGATGGAAATTGTAATAATTACAGTGTCTGTTGTTTCTGAGTGTATAAATATATATGTATGTGTGTGTGTGTGTGTGTTTTCGGAACCTTTCAGTCTTCCAATGAGCTCCAGCTGAGATCCAGATGCATCCCCAGGCTCTTCTTCCATGGTGCCCTGTAGCTGCTTGAGCACTTCCTGTAATAGACAAAGGGTTATGAATTAGCTCTTTGTGGTTCAGTCGGATCTTTCAGCACAGTAAAGTCACAGAGTCATCATAAAACGTGGATACTTTCATCTAAATAAGGATTCAAATAATCCGAAAGCCTCTCTTATGTCTGCCGACTGACTCAGAGCAAATACAGCGTTAATGTTCACTCACCACAATGAAACGACAGCGTTCGTACAGCGACATCATGGAAACGGACAACAACACAAAACACGGCGGACAATGTGAGCACTGCTTATTGACAGGAAACAGGAAAAGGACGTGGGAAGTGAGGGTGTGTTTGGATAGGAAGCAGGAGAGGGGAAATAAGAGGATCACATAAAAGATTGGAAAAATAGCGAAAAAACAAAACTAAGAGAAAAGGGAAAAACGTAAACGATGTGAAGCAAAACCTGCAGCCTTAATGACAGAAGGAACAGAGACAGAGTTGAAGAAGAGAAGAGAGAAAGAAAAGATTGAAAATATTTCAACCAGATTCAGACAAACACAACAGAGATGACAGACTGTTCATCCGGCCAAGTTTTCAGAGTCCTTTCAGTCGCTGGGAAGATCCTCTCACACACAAACAGACGTCTCACTCTGAACAACAAGATCGTTCTGATGTGCAAAGCAGCGCGTGATTGGTAGGAAATTCCACACAGCTATTCTGGTCTTCACGCTCACTCTCACTCACACACCTAGTTAACACATACACAGCAGCCATCTGACTGGTTACACCAACTGTATTTTTAGTAAATACAAATTAAAATAAAACGGATGATCCACATCAGCCTCGGTCTGATCAATACCTCCCTCAAAAACAGCCTCCAACCGGATCTTCACTGACCTTCATGTTAGAAGCCTCCGTCTCCAGTTTGGTCAGGTGATTGGAGTTGTCCTGCAGCTCCTGTCGCAGATTTGAGTTCTCCATCTTCAGCACCTCCACCTGCCTCAGCAGCTGGTCATACGACGCTGCCGCCATGTTGGAGGACTAATGTCTGACCTGCACGGATCAGAGGACAAACTTCAGCGATGCTTAAGGGAGGCATTACCCTTTTTGACCTGCCTGTGATAACAACAGCAGCCTCTGTCAAGCTAGCTACTGACTGCACTCATGGTCTTTTTTGGTTTGGCGAAACCAAACAGTGTGATAATACGCTTGTTGTTTCGATTTCCAGATCAAGACTTATTATCCGAACACAGCTAAAAAACAAAACAAAACACAGTACAGAATGAGAACATTGTTGACAAACTTACTATGTAGCTGTACAGAATGAGTTCAGAAAAATTAAAGATGTGATTTGACAACGTCTGACCACAGCAGCAACAACAATTAGTATCAGGAAGAGAAAAAAAAAGTGATAAGTTTCTTACACAATAATTATTTGTTTGTGTGCTTACAGAAGAGCTCATGTCCATTTAAGGGGATCCAGTTCCCCGACTTCTCAGGCAATTGAGATCCAGCTCACATCACCATCAGCTTTAGTCCTTCTGTGTTTGTGTCTTTGTCAGTGTGAGAGAGAGAGAGTGAGTGTGTGTGTGTGTGTGTGTGTGAGACACTGGCTGGATGCAAATGAACATGTTCCATGGCCCGAGAAAAATGTTTGTGTGGAGCCCCAAAGCATTTTTGGCATATTTTTCTAATGGTATGGACCAATTAGGCCAAATTGCAGATTACTACTACTAATTTTGGTCATCCAATACAATTGGATCTATTACTATGATAATAATATTAATAACATCAACTGACTCTATAGGTACATTTTTGTATGAATTCGTCACTCATTCATCTGAAAAAACTAAACATTTACGATGAAGCACACTTAGGTTTTTCTACATTTAATACGATACGATGCATGAGAGATACAACAAGTGACAAGTGGCAGTATATGTATGTTGGGTGGGGTTGGGTTACCTAAGGGACAAAATTTGACAAAAAAAAAAGTCTCACTCATCCTGGCTCACGTTGACTCACCTAACACGAGTTCTGTCTCATAAATCATTTTCTCATTATTATCACAATAAGAGCATGTACGGTAAACATATATTAAAACGTTTTATAAATGGTGATAAATACAGGAAAAGAACATAAGGTGTGAATGTTTGAAAGTGAACAAACACAGCTTTTATGATTATGACTGATTCATGTTCATAATGCTGTTTGCTCACAGTCCAGGTTAATGACAACATGCAGCTGAGGCATTTAGAGGGCATGTGCAAATTTCCATTTCCACGATGGGACAGTGCCCCCAAGAAACGTGCCATAAAATCAGAGGTAATACGTCAAACCGCACCACAGAGGAACACTGAGCTGCTAATGTAACGGAAATGTATCTACTGAGCTCACTGCTCCAGATAGTTTACAAAACACTGTGCGGCAGTCAGACAGACGGAAAAATATCAAATAACGACACTGACCTGCAGAATAAGCACAGTCCTACTGAGATCTCTCACAACAACCATCAGTCTTATCAACCTCATCACGGGGTTCATTTAAAGTTGACAAAAAGACACCAGTAATTTGTAGCCACTGATCACTTAGCAAGAAAGTTAAAAGATCTTATTGAAAGGGATGATATCCCCTCTAGTGGAGAGAATGTAAAACAATCCATGGACAAGCACTTTGTCAATGTCATTAGCACTAAACCCCAATAAATATTTGATACGTTTTGAGATTAATAAAAACAAATAATACTAATAAGAATCATGAATGAAATGTAAAGGGCGTTAGGGTAACAGCCCATATACACATAATATTACATCGTACACAAAGCACAGACAATACTACACATTTTCTTTCCGTAGCATTTTGGCATTTGACAGTATAAAGTTAATTTCCATTATTATTATTATTGTTACTTGGCCATACACCCAGTACAGCACTGAACACATTACTACACTGCACACATAGCACTATACCAGACAAAATACACGGTACTACACTGAACACGGTAACACCACACACACACTGTGACACAATGTACTGCATGACAGGATATTCACAGACATACTATGATCAATGATAATCCTCCCCCTCCTTCTTTACCCTCCTGCTCATCTCCTCCCTCTCCATCATCCTCCATTACCAGTTGGCCATTTTCTCTCTCTCCAGCACCCCTCCCTCTGTCTTCTTCTTTCTCCATCCTTGACTGACCTCTTTTGTCATGCCGTCATTCATTCCTCATCCTTTTTTTCTTTCCTCAAGTTCTCCTATGCTCTCTCTTCTTCTCGAGTCATAGAAAAAGATAGAAAATCCATGCACCAGAGAACAATGACAGGAGAAAAGACAACCTCCTTTCTGTCCTCCCCCTTCTGCCTGTCCCCTCCCTTCCCCCTCCACTCTTCCACCCCTCCATACAAGACCGAAAAGAAAAAAGTAGAATCAGAAGCAGAAGAAATAGAAGACAGGAAGGATGAAGAGAGAAAATGGCAGCTCACCCCATCGCTGTTGCCTCCATCACCTCCTCTTGCTCTGTGCCTGACAGCGCAGTCAGCTGGGCCGATCAGCAGCCAATCAGGACGCAGACATACAGATAAAGGAGGGGCAGCCCCCTCTGCTCCCAGCATGCTTTGCTTTGCTGCTGCAGGCAAGCCGACTGGATTTGTCTCTCACACACACACATAGCGAGAGAGCTGCAGCTCTGATTTATCTAAAAGTGACTGCCAACAACAATCCTGTTCTGTTATTGATATTTCCTCATTGCCATTGATGAATTAATCCATCATCAGTTTGTTGCCATAAACAACACAGGCAACAACCGAATGGTTCTGCAACGTGCTATCACAACAAACAGGAAGAAGCAACATGCTCAGTTCCTTTGGCGGCATGAAATGGGCGAAATGATACGATTCCTTTCAGAGTTCGCACAGTCAGGTGACATGGCTGACATGGCTGAAACTGATGAAGAACCCTGTAAAATGTCACAACCGTCAACATCTCTAAACTCAAAAGAGAACACAGCATCCAACAACACATCCGTCCTGAGGCCTTCAGAACACTTCTGGTGGTTAATTTCACAGCTGCTTCACCGCTGTTTCATTTTAGCATTCATTCAGGAAAGTCAATGATAATAGTGAATCTGTGGTGGTCTCTACTCATCACTGTGTCATGACTCAACCAGCGGCTGTTATTGGTAGCTAGTGCTGATGACCACAAATGGCACCCCATCACCCTATTCCCTTCATTGCTCTGGCAGATTCATTACATTGCATTTAAATATACTGGACTGATGTGTGCAATCGAGCATCGAGGCCAACAAAATTGTTGTGGAATCTTTTTTTTTTCAAATGTAGTAAATTTAATTTCGTACATAAATCCTGGAATCTGACTGGCTGCAGGGTCTAGCATCACGTTAACTTTCCGGTAAAAAGCTGAGCAGTCTAGAAAGTTATCCACTGCGACCACAAAGTTCAGGGTTGTAAATGTCATCCATGAGTACCATCATTTTAGACAGTGTGAGCTGATGCGAGTTCCAGAAATGATCCTCTGATACATTTTAGGTACTTCATATAAAACATAATTACCAAACATAAGCAGAAACAGCAGTGTGTGTTTTGTTTTTTTTAAATCTGTGCTTTTAACTAACTGTACATTCTGTATGTGTTTACCATTACTGAAGATAAATCATACATGAACATTATCTTGATATTTCATCCATGTTTCCTCATCATCCAGCACCCAGAGTGCAAACAACATTGCTGGGCAGTTTGTATCCGAAGAAGATCATCAATACCAGTTGTAGAAAAGTTACAGGTGTAACTGCTGTTCTGTGAGTCCCGGATGACCGCCAGAGGCGGTGCATAAGCACTGGATAACCACAAATACAGGTAACATAACCTTAAGACCAAATTAGTTGTTCTTGTTAACATTATAAGACAATCAACATAACATACTCGTTTATTGTTCCAAAGCAGGGGAGACTAACAACTTAATAACATGTTGTAATAGTGTGTTATGTAGAATTATGGATAATACAATTAGGCACAAATGGATTGTTTAATGTTTGGCGAAAAGGCCACTGCTTGCAGTGTATCTTCGCACTTCAGTTTATGAGCAAAATCCGAAGATGGTACAAGTTTAGCTAACTGCATGTTACTGTATTGACCCATCAACGTCCATGTTATAATGACATACGGAGCAGAGATCATCACTGACTGTCCACATGTCCATCCAGTGGTGTGTAATACAGCAGTTGGTTTCCTCTAACTGCTCAAAAACCACTGCTGCGTCTGGTACATCCGATGTAGTGCTCGAAGTACAGGCAGTAGATGAGCTACAAGTACAACACCGGCAGGAGCGGTTAGTTGTAGTCATACTGGTACTTGTGACATTAGGAGGATTCAAGAAAACAAACGTGTTTACGTACTTTTTGCCAAATTGTCGTAGTTCAGTGTTACTAGTGGCAGAGACAATGTGCCAGCAGCTGCAGACTAGGTGATAATGGTGGCAGTGATATTTCAACCAAAAGTAAGCAGTGATACTATTATTGAGTCGTACTAATGCGTGTTACGAATATCTGTGAAAAGAACAGCTAGCTGCTTGTTAGCCGAAGATGACAGTCTGGCTAGTGGTGACCCGCCACTTTACTGTAATGTTTCACAATATCAGGAAACTATCATAACATGTTACTGTCGCCACTATCACATTAACACCCTCCTCCATTGTCGCGTCCTGTTGGATCCTCCACCCTGAGAATTACATCCACAGAAGTACCCAACAACGACAACCACAACAAAACAAACGGTTAGCACGCAGCTAAGCTAACAGACCACGGTCGTTCTTACCGTCAGTGGTTTGGAGAAAACGTCCAAAGTCTGCTCCAGAATAGACTAATTCACGAAAACATCACAACTAAATTCAACAGAGCCGTGGCACCAACCCACAGAAACAGCAGGGGCATCTCATGTCACTGCTCCCAGCAAAAAAAGTGAAGTTGAACAAAGTCTTGAAGAAGTTCAACTCGGCCTTTTTGTTGTGAAGCTGCTGCTGCTGCTGCTTCCGTCGGCCATCTTGTATGTGAGTGCGCGCGCTCGCGTGTGCGTGTGTTACTGCACCGCGCGTACACGTCCACATCCACTTGTTCATTGGCAATTGAAACAAATAAAATGTAGTAGGACATTTAATCAGATATAATGTGATGTCTAAATTCAAAGTGGACTTAGTCAAAGATGTATTATTAATGTGTAATTAATTAGTAATGGGCTCGAGCGCTTTCTGTTGGACATAGGTGACTCATTGTACAGTTATTTCTCTGGGAAGAAAAGATTCCCCCTATCGGTGCTTGTATGCTCGTTGTTTGTTTTTTTCATAGATCTTCTTTTTGGTGATGGGGAATGAAACTGATAGCTTGCTGATGCCTTTGAGGACTCTGTGACGGGTCTGTCAGTCAGGGAGTCAGAAGGGAGGTGTTGAAGCGCCATCTGGAGGTGGGTTTGTGTGGACTGGCACGTTCCCTTAGAAATGTTACAGGGTAACATGGTCACTTATAAAGGAGTGAAATACTGAATCTGACGTTTTCGACAAAACTGGATCGCAGGTGAGAAAATGATCAGTTAGTGAATATGATTGGTGGACTCTACAGCCACCGATTTCACTCATGAACTGTTTTATTATTTCTGATATTTAATGTTTGAAATGTGGGTTTTCACCTATGGATGAGTTGAAAAATGCTCATGAAATGTGGTTGTTTGTCAGTAGTGGGCGGTTGTTGGTGGATATATTTATGATCATGACGTGTCCTTTACAATCAGTAACTGAGGTCAAACGAGATTTAACTGGACTGCAGTTATGTTTTTAATGAAATTAACATATAAATAAAAACAATTGTGAAAAGTGGACACCTTTTGACAGTTCAAACACATTTTAACATTCCTATTTAGTGTTCACATTTGGTGATTGCACGCTCTCCATGGCCTCATTGGGGGAGGATTGGGTCATGCTGCTGTCATTCATTCATGGAAAGAAAAAACAAAAAAGTCCACTTTTGTACACGAGATCCCCAATGAAATCCAAATTTCAGCACACACTTTGAGCAGGAACAACTGAAACTCTCCTAACTTCAGCCTCATTGGGAAACTTGAAACTAGATGGTGAATTCTTGTATCCTTTAAAGGTATTCAGCACTAAACTGAGAGTTGTCGACCACCAGCAGATCACGTGCATTTTCATTTCAGCGTACCACAGCCTCTGTCTCTCATCTGCTTCATCTCCAGCATCCTGAAAGGGTGCTGTCAATTTTACAGAGAACACTCTTTTTACACTGAAATCCTCTTTTTTGAATGGCATTAATGGACAACAATAATTTTACCTGTGAATTTTACCCGTAAATATCAATGAAATTGACACCGTTTCATCCTCATCATTTACAATATTGTCATATTCAAAATGCTCATAACAGCTGAATTTATATGTGTGTGTGTGTGTGTGTGTATGCATGAAATAAATCATGGTCTGTTGTTAGAGCAAAGATGGGAAATTAATTTATGCACGTTTGAATCCGAGTGATTACTTTAGTCGTTGTCCGGGGTTTGGGTCGCCGGGGGCGGGGGCCACCCAAACCACATTGCACCGGCCCCTTCTGAGCCTTCCTGCGGGTGGTGGGCCTACAGGAAGGCGGGCCCACGTCGCTTCTTCGGTCTGTACCTGGCTGGGCCCGTAGGCAGAGACCCGGTCACCAGGCGCTCGCCCACGAGCCCCAACCCCAGGCCTGGATCCAGGGTGGGGCCCCGGTGACCCCAATCCGGGCGACGTGCGCGTCCTCATTTTAAAATTTCTCATTGGGGTATTTTGAACCGCTCTTAGACCTGTTTGTCTTGGGAGACCCTACCAGGGGCATGAAAACCCCTGACAACATAGCCCCTAGGATCATTTGGGTACTCAAACCCCTCCACCACGATAAGGTGGCGGTTCACTTTATTGAAATCATTTTCAAAGCAGTCTCTGGCACATACGCGGTATCTCTTTTCCAACCTGACTGGAGAGATACGATTCAGTCCCTCATGATATTAGATCAGTTTTCCAGGGACGGGGCCCGTGATGCGTTTACATTCTCTAGTAGTTCTTGACATAGGCACACACTCGCACCCTCACTTTTGACGTTCACTTCCTCCCTCTTACAGCAAACACATGAATACAAATTGCAGACACCCTTAGACATCACATGCAACACGCTCAATAGCCACGATGACTATCAACTGCAGTGCATCCTAAGTATTCCAACTCAATCAGAGGTGACACAGAAGGCCTTATCAAAGCTGACGAGCTGCCCTCTCGAGTGCCCTTCTTCCTTCTTCTGCTGATTGCAGCTATCAGTGGTGTGTGGGCGAGATTTCGCGTGATAACTCTCCTCTCTCAATGAACCCGTCTTCCACGATAATGCCCAGAGAGCCGATGACCCCCAGTGGGTGTCAGTGAAACACCACATGGAGTGAGCACACACGGAGGCTGAATGTTAAACGGAGAGCAAGTTTTCCTGCTACATGTTGTCTTTCCACCATTTTTTTCTGTTTCAGCGTTTACATTTTAGATCCATACTCATATACAGTATTCTCTGTATGTCCTGGTAAAGTGATAATGTGTGTGATGAATCATGACTGTATATCACAGATTCTAGCTGTGACTTTCTTTACTGATGTCTTGTGTTCACTGATTCTCTCCTGTTCTAGCATTTTCTTCCCATTTGTGTTGGGACAACATTCATCTTCTCCTGCGTTCTCTGGTTACGGGTCTCTGTTGTTCTGGATCTGATCCCAGCTGTCCGTGGGTGTACATCAGGGTTCAGCCTGGACCAGTCAGCAGCTGAAGGACAGACAACCACCTACGGGGGATTGACAGTGGCAATCAAAGCTGTTTGCAACTGTTATTTCATTTAGGTGTGACACAATCAAGCTGTGAATTTGTCAGTTTAGCTCTTGTTCTGTGCTGCGTTACTGTTTTTATAAATTGCTTTGAATGTAGGTCATGTACTCAATGACCTATATGGTGTTATTGAACATAAGCTGTACATTAGGCACACACACACACACACACACACACACACACACACTGATATAAATAATTTACTGCACATTCTGTATTTTATTTATTCATTCACATTCTCATTCTAACCCAGTTGACAAAACCTGGAAATGCCACATACTGTATATTTCAATTCAGGCATAATTTGTTGTATAATGACAATTGAATCAATTCGAACATTGATTACATTGCATATCACATATGTGTTACTTTTGCCATTTATTCATCCCTTCATGTATTTGATTCACAACTTTCCACTTTTCTTCTTGTCTCATTCTTTGACAAGGGGAGATCTTAGAGGTAGACATGGTATTAGGGGCATGTTTTTAAACTCTCTGGTGGCAAAATGATCTTCAATGGATGCACTTAACATGTCGGTCCATGCTTGTCAGACATGTTCCACTTGGACCATAATCGGCTTCCCGCATCTGTATATAAGTATTTCTGTGACAAAAATGTGTTTTTCCACTGTAACTACAGTGACTAAAAGCATTTATATTTTCTGTCAGAACATCAGCTAAATACATGTATGTAAAAATAACCTAGTTCCTGGACGTCACACAGACTCTCATCATAACAGACATCTAAACATGTATGACGGGTGGCTGCCATGAGTAGGATAGGATGGAGGATTGGAGACCTCATGATTAGTTGTGGATGTAATTGGCAGGATCCTAATGAAGCTATTGAGTACTGCACGGTAAGAGTGACAGCCTGTTGCAGCTGCTCCATAAGTACAGTTTACTGTTGGACTCTTCAGCTGCTTTCAGAGGCTAAATCTCCTCGTTGTCCGGACATTCATCACCTATGTCTGGTCTGTCCATCCCAGGGAGAGGGATCCTTCTTTCTGTGGTTCTCCCTCACGTTTCTGCCTTTGTTCCCCTGTTAAAGGGTTTTTGGACAGTTTTTCCTCACCCTGACTGAGGGTCAAAGGTCAGAGGGTGTTGTATTGTAGGGACTGTAAAGTCCTTTGAGACAATTGTAATTGTGATGTTGGGCAATGCAAATAAAATTTCACTGAATTGAATTAGTCTTTTGTACTTCTCTCATTTTTTTCTGCTGTTCTTGTTTTTTTCCCCTGACCTTAGTCTAATGAGGACTTTCATACTTTGAAGTTACCTTTTTTTTTCCTTCTACCTTATTTAAAGTATTACCTTTATTGACATCTTTTGGTGTGTGTAGCTGTGTGAATTTCCCTCAGGGGATGAAAAAAATATCTATTTATCTATGAGAGCACAGGTGATTATTTATGTCTTTACACTGCCTTCTTTAGTCATTGCTCTTTATTTGATTTGTAAGACTCAGTGTGAACTTTGATTAGGTTGACTGGTAGTCATAGTTAAAGTCAAAGCAGTTCTTTGGGGATTGTACATAATCAGTGTCATCCCAAATCAATAAGATGGCTGTACGGATTCTCAAAGGTGAAAGAGATATCGATATTTAACCACCTACACCGCATTTCGCGTAGATTCCCAAATCCTGAGTGCAGGATGATGGCCAACAGAGAATGAATGTGGACAGCTGAATGACCACAGGGCATCTCCAGCCGTAGGTTGTCGACTGATGACCTTGTGCTGCCTGCCGTGGAAAGCCAATCTGACAGCGCACGGCCTGAGGCTGTGGTCAAATGTTGGTCCTGATAAAGCCATCAGGAATGCTGACTGACTCACTGACAAATGGTCAGTTGGACTGGTGAGGCTATGCCGACAACAGCACAAATATTCAAGGAGAACACTGCAGAGCTCCTTCGTGTTTTGATATTTTTATTATTTTTTTATCTTACACATTCAGACCGCTCAGTTGGATGAGTTGGTGTCTGGTGCCTACATCTTTATAGCAGTACACGTTCATTCAAACCTTCAAATTAGAACCTGACATAAATAGTGAATATTTAGTCAGAGCGGAACCATCTCCTCCTCTCATCCTGTTGTTTTCACAAGACTGTTTATTATCATTTATTTATCATTATTAACACTCACTAACATGTGTTCATAAGACGCTACCTGTCTCCAGAACCTTCCCCAGGTGTTCTATTACTTTCACCCAAAATGGTTGTATCAGACTACATTCCCATGTAGTCTGATATAAGTCTGTAGGAAAGTGCCTTTGTTCCACATTTCCCACATTTTCCACAAAACCCATCTATGGACTCTAGATAGGGGAAAACCTAATCTTATATTCATATTCTTCTATTATCTTATATTTTATACTTATATTGGGTAAACTTCCCTCTAACCTCCCTAATATGTTTCCCTGAGTTTGCTATTAATATCTTCCATTCTTCCTCACTTAGTTCGCATTCCATATACTCCCATATAGTCTTCAAACTCCTACAGATATCAGCAAAGTCCCTTACTGGGTCTGTAAATTGTCCTTTTCTGGAAATGATATAAATTCTCCAATCACAAATAAGTCACTTATTTAACACATTCCCTTTGTAAACCATTTTTCTTGATATGTACAGCCTGGTTGTTCCATAGTGAGTCATTTGTTTTATGTGGAACACTACACCTTTTGTGTACTTCTTTCCAGACCTCCGTAGAGTAAGCAAATCCAGTCCACTGGTAGATGGTTTTCGTTATAGTACATCTGTAACGGGGGGTGAGGGAGCCAAACGCAACACACTGGAGCACACAAAGTTCAGGGTAACAGTTTTATTAGGGAGGAAGGCCAGGACGGGGAGGGGAGACTGGTGTCTGAAGGCAGCCACAACTATCCTCTTCGGACGTCTGGGATGAACGAAAGACAGAACTAAATCCTCTTCAGCTATGGAAAACGAGCAACAGAAAACAGTCTCAACGAGGCCCTCCTCAGTGGTGAAAACGAAAAACAAAAGGTGGTCTCAACGAGATCCTCTTCGGAAGCTTCTCAGGCTTGACTAGCACTGATGTTACCGGCGGGGCGGCACAGAAGAACGAGGTCGAGGCGGGCAGAGTCGGGGTCGGAGTCCAGAGCTGACACGAGCTGCAGACAGGAGAGACAGGCAGGCAAAGACAACGATCTGACAGCGACGACAAGGGCAGGAGAGGCTTTAACACCTCTGGGAGGGACAGGTGTGGGTGGTTGAGCCTGATTACGGTGAGATTGGCTGGGAGTGGCGAGAGGTGATGCGTTCAGGAACGCTTTTTCCATGTAGTTTTTTATTATTTCACACTTAGAGACAGTTCTGTTGGGTGGGGTTACAGTGGTTCCCTGCTATATGGTACCTACATATATATGCCAATACAGAGTAATTCACACACATTATTGTATTATTCAGTCACAGCTATACAATCGTCTCAATTCTTTCCCAGTTGTTTCAATGAGCTTGTGGTAAAAAAACGTTCCCATAGCCCTCTCTTATCCTCGCTGTCACTGACTCTCGCTAACATTTGTTCATATGATGCAATTTCTGCCATTTTTTCAATCCACTTTTATAGTCCGGTGGGGATGTACTCTTCCATACCCTGAGGATAATCCTGCCAAATATAGTTTTGACACTCCCATTACTTGTGATTGGTCGCCCAGTAAGCACAATCTTGGAGTGACTGGGATCTCAAGCTCCAGAGCCTTCCCTAGATGTTCTAATACTTTTACCCAAAATGGCTGTATCAGACTACATTCCCATAGAACATGTAGGAAAGTCCCTGCCTGTGTACCACATTTCCAACACAGATTATCAGGTAATAAACCCATCCTATGGAGTCTAGAGGGGGTGAA
>CAAKHB010007946.1:78696-91726 GCA_901007665.1 Aeoliscus strigatus | reverse complement strand
GTCCATGTTCAGTCAAGCTGCTCTAAAAGTGCCCACTTCAGCTTCTCAGTTCCTCGGTGTCGCAGGCCTGGGCGGGCTGCCAGTGGCTTACAGTGGAGAGAGAGCCTTTACTGTCTAGAAAACCCATTTTAAACAATGAGGAGCACAATATATCATGATGTGTAAATTCACTTCAGTGGGAGCTTCAATGACCCTTGAACAAATGTTCACAGCGTCGCCATGATCATCACAGCCGCTAGACCAATACAGGGAGAAGAAATGAGTGCTCAAATTCACAACTGACATGTCAGACAAACGTCGGAGGATTAGAAACAGGTGGAGCAGGCGGATGGATGCAAGAACATCAGCAAGGTTTTAAGGAAATGATGAGGCTGGAGTACTTCCACAGTCGCAGTCGTCGACCACTCACTACTTTTTTTTTCATCCTTTTTATTTGTAAATTTCTCGGAGGAGATTAAAAAATAGAGTATCTATTTTTATTTTTTTCATGTGAACCTCATCCTGTCCTCAGTGTTGCCAACTTAGTGATTTTGTCACTATATTTAGTAACTTTTCAGACCCCTCCAATTTTTTTTATAAAAGTGACAAATGTAGTGACTTTTTCTGGTGTTATATATATATCACATTTCTGGTGGTGAGTTGATGAATCTACAGCACGTATTGCTCCAGTTCCTTTCTGTTCTCAGCAGACAGCGGGTGCTACAGGAGCTCCTCCCCCATCCCAAAGCTCTCACGGAGGGTCAGCTCCACATCAGTCCCCGCTGCTGCATCCAGAGCAAACCGACCCTCTGACTCTGACTCCACACTCTGTGCAGGGAGCAGAGTCGCTGCTGATCCACTGCTGGTTACAGAGCAGGATGGAAAACAAACAAACACAGGAATCAACAGAAAAAGGTACATTGGTAGTTCTAACTTTATTTTGTGTGTTTTTTTTACTCAGGAGGTGACAACACTGTGCGTCTTTAGGAAGAAAGACTGGCGCCATCTCCCGTCGCATAGGACGATGGCGCATGTCACCTCCTGTCTTTAACAGGTTAAGACAGCTCAGTTGCACGAGGTCCCAGTAGAGCCCTGGTACATGGGACATGGTACCTACCTATTTATACCAGTACAGGATGATCACACCTCCTTCACATTAGAACATAAGTGGTGAATATTTAGTCACAACTGAGCTGAAGATCAAGTGAGCCGAGTCTTGCCAACGTGTGCCGGCCTCGCTGTGAGACATTTGGCCTTTGTGTGACAGTCATTAGTGCTCCTTTTCCAAACGTTGGCCCTGAGCCCAGAGCCCGAAGGCGAAGCGTGTTTCCCCCTCGGCAATCAGTGGCCCAATAACTTTGCTTTATTCATTTAACGAGTAGTGGGACAACAATGAGCAAAGTGGATGTTATCAGCCACTAACACTGCAATAACACACACACATACACACAAACACACACACACAGAGCAAAAAAATGTGTAGAAAGGGGCAGTTGTAGTATGTGATGAATCACTATCTGTGGATTCATACTTCAATGCACCAATAAGAAGAAGAAGACAAGAAGAGTGTTTGTAGGACCTGCTGTATCTGCCTGCTGGCTCCAGCTTCTACCAGTGAGTCAAGGATTCAGAGGTGTACAACCAGGACGAGGCGATAGCTTGTGGAGCTCTCGCACCCAGTATAAAAAGGTACGCTGACATCATTTTTGGCACTGATGAACAATTCTGACCAGTTTCTTTACGCCCACTTTCTGCTGAATCACCCTGTCAGGACTGAGCAGGAAAATAAAAACTCAGCACTTCAGAGACATTTTAGAACAGAGAGTTGACAGTCAGTGTCGCATGCAGTTTCCAAGGCCATTCATCAGGGGCTCGCCGTGCTTGCTCCCAAACATCCTAAACAGCATTTCTCCAAACCTGGTCTGTGAATACGAAGGGTTCCAAACCATCAGAACTCAACTCATCCTATCCACATACATCTCAGCTGTACTGAGTCAACGTCCTGCTACGACAACAGTTCTCAGGTGCAGGGTATAAACCAGACAGAGGAACGTGCCAGAATAAAGCACAACGGAGAAGGTGTGTTCTCTGATTAAAAGTCGGTGAGGAACTCAGTTTGGAGCGTGAACAGAACACGACGACATGAGTAAACATGGACCCAAATCAATGAGGCTGTTGAGTGTATACATTGTGTTAATTGTTACCTTTTAATGTGAACACTCTCCTGTGTTATCAGAGTCTTGATAAACAGCTCTGTGATGCCAGCTGTCGACAGATTACTGATGTAATGGCTGTAAGGCGGGATAACTGCCATTACTGGCTCTCACCACCTCCTGATGTAACACACTTACATAAGGCCACACACACACACACACATCTGTGAGAAACATTCACCGCCACAGTTTGGTGTCAATATTGGAGTGCAGAAAGTGAAGCTGATAAAAACGTTCAAGGAGACAAGAATATAGCCAGACAGACTTTATTCATACCCTATGTAAAGAGCAGGGTGACAAGTTATCGCTCACTTGAAGTAGGAAGTGACGAGGACGCCATCCAACCTGTTGTCACCTCAGGGTTTCAGAGTCAGATGTTTTCACTTCTCCTTCTGAACCAAAGCACCTGGAAGACGCAAACTGAGATGTGCTTCTTGTCAAACAGCTCTTTCATGTAGAAATGCACTCAGAGGCCAGAACACAATCTTTACACATTCTCCAGTGGAAGACAAAAGGGAGTGTTCTACTAAACAGCAGTTTCCTGATGCACGCTAACACGCTAGAACACCTTTGAACCTGGTGACAACGAAGCTCTGGTCACAGGGGCACAGAAAATAGAAAAAACAAAAGCTCTTTTCAAATAGTGTCTGAGAGGCTAATACATTCCAACATTTAGAACAAATTCCCCTCCTAAGAGAACGCTGCGGGTGTGGCGTGGAAACACAGGCGACATTGTTCAAATGCTTCTCTTTATGACATTAACATTGAGTGGTTGAGCTGATCTGAAATCTGCTCACTGGTGAACTGTATCATCAAAATAAGATGCAAACTAACAAACTGCCTCCTCACAGACAAACGGTACCAGGTTCTATCGCCAGTGGAAATGCAAAAAAGCCGGGTAGAGGCGAGCTGGAACCGTGAGGAGGAAAAGCACCAAAAGACAAGATTGGAAAAACTAGTGGAGAGAAGAGAATCCATCTCTGATCTTTGGCTGTGCCCTCAGTGCCGCTCATTCCTGACCAGTGGACGTGTCCTCACACAGCGGAATGTTTAAGGAGGGGAAACTGGGTGAACGGGTCTCAGTGCATCAAGGCAAGTGCAGGCAGGGAAATGTCAGGGAAAGGACAGGGAAGAGGAGAGGGCTAATGATCACCAGGTTACACACTGCAGCAGGCTGCCAGCTTCTCATCGAGGACCCAGTGGAATGAGGTTACCGCACATATGCTACAGATTACCATGGCAACAAGAGAATCAGGAATCCTGTCAGTTGCAGGGCTAATAGGTTGGTTTTTTCCTCGTTCCACATCAGTGGAGTGTTTTCCAATGAACTGTCATCTATTCTGGGGGTCGCCGGCTGCCTGTTGCAACCTCGTCCTCCATCAGACAGACCAACAGAACACAGACATCACCACGGCCCATGGCTCCGCTGGGTGAGTCCAAGTGGGCTGGTTTTAATCCAATTAAATGGGGGAAGCCAGGGGACTCGAGCAGTCATCCATCATGCTGAGCGAGATGAAGACAACTGGGATTAACTGGGAAGAGCAGCGAGTGACTGAGGGCTCAGGGCTCCTGAGGACACATCAGTAGCAGACCAATGGTGTGTTCAGACCTGAATGGATGACCGCATGAAAACACACCCCGCACACGTACACACACACACAGCCCAATGCCTCCAGTCGACAGAGTGCCTACGGTACGTCAGGGTGTTGCCTTCAGTGTAAGGGACGGCACCTCTCCAGATATGACACATCATGGCTACGTGGAGCTCCACAGACAACAACTGGGACTTTCCCAGCTCTTGGAGTGGGACTTCTGTGTTCATGACAAAACAGAACCAACCAGAAGACAATTTTTGACCGTTAAAGTGACAGGAAAGTCATACCGATCTTGTTGGCGTTGCTGTGGTAACAAGATGGCGGAGACAGACAGACGCAGACAGAGGCGTCGGAGGGTCCACGTCAGATCAACACAGAAGCAGAGACTGGGCGTCAACTGGAAGGTACAGTACAAAGAAATGCTGCCAGAGGCCAGTAGGCTGGAAAGGATCCATGATGGGGAGGATTCATTCTGAGCAGGTCTGAATACTCACTGAGGACGGCTCACCTCTGACAGTTCATGACCAGGCTGAGGTCTGAAAAACAACCACTGCGCTTTCCACTTCTTTCGTCTTTCCTCCATCACCCTTTCATTTATGGTTTGTCAGAGAGCTCCCTGGCCTTTGCATGCCCTCATCACATGGGTACTTATTCTATCGTGAATGGATTTGTGAGAGAACAGAGAGGAGAGTAGCAAAGTTGCACGAGCGCCAGTGACATCTACAATCCATTCTAATGCACAGAAGTGCACAGAAACACTGAGTTTCTACAGAAAGTTTCTACTTCAGGCACAGTGGACAGGACAAATTCAGTGGATGTATATTTCCCCAGTCGCTGCTGGATGAAAAACAGAGAAGGCACATCATCAGAGGACAATATTTCAGAGAACAAACTACTCTGGTTGGCGTTAAGCTGAGCTCATGGTGACATTTGTCTCTATCTCTCATGCTCTGTCACAGTTCAGCAACGCTGCCATTGTTATTATTATTATTACATTATCAGGCTCACACAGCGGTGTGTGTACGAGTGTGTGAGGCTGTCGTTATCGTCAGCGTGTTGATGTTACCAGTTCTATTTGTGCAATGGCTCTCTGCTGCTCATGAATGCATATCTACTCTGTGTTATTTTCTTTCTGTTTATTTACTTGCTCAGCTGATCTCGTCCAGCTGGTGACGGAGGCACGTTGGTTCGGAGATGTGCACGAGACGTGTCGTTCGGTCGTTGAGTGACTGTATGGAAGCATTCTGTCGGTGTGAGTAACACCCGACCCATTTGAGCATAAACATACGGTTGATGGGAATGTGTGTGAGCGTGGGCTGGTCCCTCTCTGGGAAAGACGCAGAAGGGGAAGTAATGAAAGCCCTGGCAGCCATTACTGTTAAATGTAGAGCAACTGCACAGAAGACAGAGTGAAGAAGGATGAAAGCCCAGCTGAGGACTGATGCTGAATAAATAATGGAATCCATTGTGGGGAAATGTGATCGCGCTTTCTGAAAATCAATAACTGACAACCGGACCGTGATGCCTCGAGTGACTCAGCAACAACTTCAATACACTACAGGCAGTCGATATCAACAGCCTGTTCTCCGTCTGAGATGTGACCCAAAAAGGTGAAGGTAAACTGGAAGCACTTCTAACGTGTTTCTGCGAGGGTGGTTGAGGAGATCGTCATGGGGACGAGAGTCAGACAAACTTGTGGATGAGCTGTTTTCACAGCACTGAGCGGGTGTTGCACTATGATGTCAGCGATTCAGTAAAGTGTTTTTCTTGGATGTTCAGTTGAAGTATTACGACAGGAAGGCTTTTAAAAGCAGTCCGTTGCGCCTCTGTGTGGACATGGCCTGAGAGCGCCTGTATCACACAGCAATGGAAAACAGCCTGCTGACTCACTGACACATGGTGGGGGGCACAGGTTCCAACGTACGCTCAACACTTACATATTATTTGAATGAAACACAAATCAAACGAAGCAGCTTCTCTCCCGCCCTCTCCCTCCGCCCCACTCTCTCCCTCAATCTCCCTCTCTCCCCTATGCTGAAACAATTCCCCAAACACACCAAAACTAACAAAAACTCAATTTAATTATCCTGGCGCAGTTTTTCATCAGGTTCACTCGTTCCATCAATCTATCTCTGGAGGCAATCCACTCAGCACCACCTCAGTAAGTAGCACACAGTGTACAACGAGAGGCAACGGTTGGGATTGAGGTTGGCAAATCCAGCTTAGCCAGATTTTGGGTGAATTACACAAAAACATGAAAACGCCAGCTTTGGTTTTGATGAGCTTTTATGAAACTGCAGTTCATCCATCGATGTGAGGCTGCTGAATTCTCAGTAAGCTCTGACAAAGGAATGGGAAATAACTTTACATGAAGTGTCTGAAGTGGTGGCAGACACTTCTCAGAGCATGTTATCTGATGAAAACAGGCTGCAAGACACAAGCACCCTCACATGAGTGTCTCTGGTCGATTCACATGGCTTCCAAACGCGTTTGACCCGTGAAACACAACCCAACATTAGTGTTGTCCCATTCGCAAACGATTTGTTTCAAAAGAATGGCTCTTTTGGCTAAACAAACTGTCCTGAAAAGATTGGTTCATCTCACAGTTCAGCTGAATGCAGCAGTCAACTGCTGTGGGTGAATGGGCTTCGTCGACTGACATGAATCTCTACGCTGTGGACGTATTTACACAACGGACGTCAACGGTTCAAACAGAGGTCAATGAACTGTAGATCCATCATTCAGCGGTGAAATTTGGAAAATGAGAAGATTTCCAAGGGGAGTCGAATGAATCTCTTGAAGTATTGAATCTTCTTCTTGAATGGATTCATTACACCTAAATGAACTGTTCTGCCCATCACTAGCCAACATGGCGTCCCTCCTCCAGAAGCTACCAGGCCTTGTGCCTCAAGAGCGCTCAACTGAGAACCGTGTTGATGCTGCTGGTCGGACGGCATGGGCCCTTACCTGCGCTCTCGATGAGGCAGGGGGTGCTGCTGCTGGCGTGTGATGAACGTGGTGCCCCACACTGGGCTGCTGTGGCTGTTCCTGAGCCAGCCCACGGGTGTGGGTGTCTGGTAGGGGCTGCTCCGGAAGCCATGGTCCGTCTCGGTCTCAGCGGTCAGAGATGAGGCTGAGCTCCCCATCGCCTCGGCGACGGGATAGCAGCGTCTGGATGGACTTAAAAGGGGCGTCTGTTCTGCTTTTTGCCCTCAAGCGCAATTGCTGACAAGAGACCCACAGTTGTTGAGGGATCCTGACTCCAACAAAGGGATTGTTTGACCCACAGAAGCAACTATAGTCATGTGGTTCTATTTACAGCCAACTTCCTGCTGACATCTTTCTGCATCAAACGTCTCCTCGTATGCAAATGAATTCCAGAAGTTCTTCTTTCAAACAGCAACTAGATGCGTGAATCTCTCATTCCACTGCAGAGGTTAATCTCGTGCTGTAAAAATGTTTAATTCCCTCTCTCGCAGACGTAAAGCCTGTGACAATCTGCACCTTGTCTGCCATCGTGCCACTCTTAAATCCTCCAACGTGCCTTCTGACGCATCTCCCAGGTCTGCGCACTCTCATACCTGAGTCCTCTTCACTCAGTCAGTACGTCAGTCGTCATCTCAGCAGTCCAACCGTCCAGCCCAAGCGTGACTTTTAAAAGTATGAAAAGAATTTATCCAGGGAATCACAAAAGCATCATGGTCCATAAAGAGAGATGATCGCCATCAACAGTTCTGTCGGTGTTGAACGATTTCCAACGTGAAGGAGAATTAAAACGCTGCATGTCCTGGGAAGGGTGGAGGAAAAGCTACGCTAATATCCACGTCTCATCTCTCAGACAGCCAGTCTGACTAGCAGCTGCTCTGGAAGGTGAGCAGTTCTCACACCGGACAACGTCAAACACGTGGGACGCTTGGACAACACCATCAAACTGGGATTTTCCTTATGAAAAACAACAACTCCTCAGAGATGAGCCAGACACAACGAAAGGACTGAGGGAGGATGTTGGCATCAACAGTTCTCACAGCATGAACACGTTTACTGTGGAGCTTCAACCCGTGTGTGTCCAGACACCATCCCGGGAGGAATGTTCTGTTTCAGGCTGCTGTGATCTCCCAACACAAGGATGGGAGATGATCCGAGTTTCCGCTGCCTGCTTAGTTTCTGTCTGATCCCACCGCTCAGGCAGGCCGGTCCAGCTCATCAACTTATGCATGGATTTATGTGGATTTCACAGCTTGTCACTCCAAGTTTGGACAGGCGAGGAGAGTCCGCAGTCCTGCTCGGCAGGATGAAAAGGTGCTGTGTTGGAAAGGAAAAGTCAGCTGATGAGTCTGGAGGCAACATCTGCAGTTCCCCACTGAGAGCTACATGACAGCTGGTGGCTGGAGTGAACAGGAGAGACAAAGCAGGGGAGTCCGTATCCTCCACGGCGGTGGTCACAGGCCGAGGGAGCCGGCAGCACACGGACACGCTCCGGAAACCTGCAGAGGAGCTTTCATCCACAACGCCAGCAGCACTCGGCTGCAGATTCCACCTCTGGCTCTGGTCCAGCCTTCATGTTTCTGCTCTGGATATGCTGTGTTGTCTTGTCATCCATGTCGCTCAGTTTGCCGTGCACATGGTGCTCCATGCCGTTATGTCCTCCTCCCTCCCCCGCTCCCTCCTGCTGGGCTCCAATACACCCAGTGTTATCTGGGGTCTTTTGTTTTCTTTTTTAATTCTCACACACACCGGTCGCCTGAGAAGCAGTGGACGGGGATGCGATCTCCTCCCAGCAGCGGATTAGCAGAGCGTCAGCACGGCGCATGCGCATCGTGCAGTGAGCAGGAGAGAGACTGGAGGGCTGCGCTCAGGAGATTTAACCCTTTGTAGGGCTCTGACAAACAAACCGGTTTTCACTTTTTTTAATAAATCCAAGTCAGTTACGTTCCCATATCTAGTTTTGGGTAAAACATTTTGTAGAAAAATCTTTTCATCAATGTTCACATTAGTATAGTGTAACAGAATTTGTACATAAATGCACACTTCATTTTCAAAGAAATGCCTTCATGACTGGAAAGGAGCAGCAAGAAGAAAAGGTTTCTAAGTGTAAAAGTATATAGAATGTCCTTAACATGAGGACCTACGGTCTAGATCAGAGGTCTAGCAGCTCTGTGTGGTCTGTCAGATCTATTCTGTCTTTTCCCATACCTTTTTTTTCACTTTGTAAGGATTATAGCATCATATTTTCTTGTGAATTTTTCTTGGAGATGAACAAAGTGTCTGTCTATCTATGTAAGTATAATAAGAAAAAATCCATTCAACTGACAGACAGAGACCAGGAAGCATCTGAGAAAGCCAGTCGATGAGCAGAGATTGAAGTCGAAGACGGAGGGTGCCTCACTCATCACCGTCCCTCCACATCACCGTGATGAGCCTTCAAACTCTCCTCTTCCCCTTCCACTTCACAGCACTTTGTTGACCTCAATGCTGATGATCCCTCATGGCTCCATCCCTCTCTGGCTACAGCGTGCACACAAAAACAGCACAGGAACGCACAGAACCAACTTCAAGAGACAGACCAACAAAGCCTGAGAGGAATTCTAGTGAACAAGCAGGGAGGAGAGACGGGCCAACGATGTCTCAGCATACGATTCAATCAATTCACACACTCAACACAATCCCTGGCAACCTGACTCATGCACTGAGTCACAGTCCATAATTGTGTGTTTCTCTGAGTAGCTGAGACAGACCGTCTGAGAAGACGCCGTCGTTTCTAGCGCTGACTAATGCTGTTTGTGAGCACACGGCTTACAGCCAGTTCCTCAGAGGACGCAGTCAGGACTCAAACCGGTTTCTGTGGTAAACTGATTCATTGCACAACAACGCACGTGTAACACGAGAGCTCTTGTAGACTAAAGTCCAGCTTGATTTGTTTGTTACCAGCTTTACGTATCTGCTCTGAAATGTTGGAGCAAGTGGAGGTTTTTTCCTCTCCTGCTATTTGTCACAAGACAAACACTGTGTGTGTGTGTATACACAGTTTACATTGGGTTCATATTACAGTTTCTTGTTGCAGCTACGGTTTATTTTGTTTTCTTGTCTTTGTCCTTTTTTATTTAGTCTCTGTACACAATTGCACTTTATGCGTTTCGCACTTCAGTTGGATGTTAACCTGCATTTTGATGCTCAAGTAACTGTACTACAATTCACTATGACATTAAAAGACAAAATAAAACGTTTAAAGTTTTCTCACAATGTACACGCACGCGCACACACACACACACCTTCGTTCAGGGTGCACCTGTCTTAAGGAACACCTGTCCCTCTCTGAGCAGCTGGCGTGTGTGTGTGTGTGTGAGAGAGAGAGAGAGAGAGAGAGAGAGAGAGAGAGAGAGAGAGAGAGAGAGAGAGAGAGAGAGAGAGAGAGACTTCCATGTCTATTCTCCTGGGACTCAAAGGGGAAGAAGGGAAAATAAGGATTCAGCTAATTTCACACCACATCGGACATTTGGAGGTGACACCACCCACAAACTGTCCAGCCTGAGTGTGTGTGTCTGTCTCATGCTGTGTGTATGTCCCAGGCTGAGTGTGTCCCAGTGTGTCCTCTCCCAGCCAGGATGGACGATCATGGAGCTCGGAGACAACAAAGATAAGGAGCACGTAGCTGCTGCTCCTCACAAGCGAGCAGCTCCTGGCGCCCAAACACACATTAATCCTGTTTAAATACACACTCCCGGCGAAGCAGCGGTCAAAGCCCGACAGCTCCACCGAGCCTTAGCTAACTGTGGCCGGGGGAGGCAGCGGGAGGACGGCGGGGACCTTCGCGGAGGACGGAGACGAGCTCCCCACGCTGGTGTCCTCCACATCGGCCGGTCTTACCTCACGTCGGCCGAAGACGAATTCTCCTGTTTTTCCGGCCGTCTGAGCGTTAACTTTTCGCAGCCATGGAGAGGACAAGTTCTGGTCCAGCTGCTTCCTCCTTTAAGCCTCCGTGTCCGTTTCACCGGCTGCCGCGTCGTGCCGGGTTGTCGTCCACTGCCGGCTCATGGTTCTTACACACACACATCTGTGACAAACACGTTAGCATTCGCGTTATTTCCACTCTGTCCGGGGATAATGAAACTGATGCGACCGCGTAGGTTTACCTCAAACAGCCCAGAAGGAAGGGGAATCTCCACGGAGCAAACACAGCAACGCAGCTGCGTCAAATGCGTATCGAACGTGAGCTGCCGCACGAGAGCGCAGTCATTATACGTAAAAGCCAGTGAAGAATACGCGGAAAGAAGACTTCATTTCCCAAGGTCCTTAGGGGTATTTTTCAACTACGAAATCCGGGGACGAATGTATTTACGTCTGACAACGGTGCACTAATACAGGTTAATACGTTTCCCACCTGTCTTTCTTCTATCGATTTTATTGAAGAAATGTGGAAGTAGTAAAATCTGAAAGCCTTTCTTATATTTCCTTGACATATCGTATTCAAAAAGGGACATTCTACCGCCATCTAGTGCCAATACTATTAAAGTAAATTCAAACAATACAAATAATCTAATGTTTGTCCTCAAAAGAAGACACATTTTCATTTTTTCCATGCTTGTACAGTGTGAAATGATTCTGAATGAATTTGTGTTAAAATACAGTGGCATCCACTGTATGTAGTTTATCATGCATTACGCAGAACAACAGAACATGTGTTTAAAAATAACATGCCACTGTCCCGTATGAAACAAACAAATGAACAAACAAATCCTGATGAGATATCATATATTGCTTTCTAATATGTAATTTGGTACATTTACGATGCACCTTTTGTTATATTTTGACTGGTTATAATGCAACTTAAATAACTTAAAGTAAAAAGTGTATCTGTCTCTGTGTGTGTGTGTGTGTGTGTGTGTGTGTGTGTGTGTGTGTAAGAGGTCACTCCTCCATGTGTCAGTCCTTGTGCTGGAAAGACTGGCTGTGTGGGCCATTGCACCATTAATGTGGCTGGGTAAATGGATCCTAAGACAACACGAGGGGAACACACACTCCATCAGCTTTGACAATGAATGGAAGCTAAATTCTTATTAGGGGTTAAACATGTAAATAAGAGGACCAGATACGCTCTATGGATGGATGTGGAGTGAATTAACTCCTGACAGAATTATAAATACCCTAACATCATTATGTACCAGTAACCCCCTTTTTTCTTTTCTTTTTTTTTTTTTTTTTGAAAAACGTGTGTATGGCCTGTCCACTGCATACTATGATTGACTTTAATATAATATTGCTCTAAATTTGCTCACACAGATACAACTGACAAACTAGGATACTTCAACGACACGGTGAAAGTCTTTTTAGACCACTATTTTAAGGCACTGAGCCTGGACACATTCACACACACACACACACACACACACACACACACACTCCACATACACATTTGTGGGATAAAGAGTAGCATGTGAAACACTGGATAATCTGGGGTAATTCTGGTGTCACCCATGTTGTTTGAACAGAGGAAGTTCAAAGGATTAGACCGATACCAACTGGGCTGGAATTGAAATAATAAGAGCAATTTAAAAGGTAGAAACCATTTCAAAATCCTATTAAGATAATTGTCCCGTCGCCAATCAATCAATGTAATATACATCGTTAGTGTTTGTACCAGACTTTATTCTGCAAGGATCGCCTCCGGATGTACCACCTCATTTGAGGGGGAGCATGACAAGACTGTCATGAAAAGTGAGTAGGAATCACACACATAACATGCTAACATACATGTTATGTTGGGCCTTGTATACATATGTAGTGCTTAACACATTCATTAGACCACGTGTCATGTTTTTTGAAATCTTTCCAAATTAAAAAGACAAAAAAAAAAAAAATCCTTCACTGGTTCGCTTCTCTGAGACCTCGGAAATTAATCTGTTCAGGAATGCAAGTATATAACTATAATACTATAATCTGACATCTTAGTCAAGAAATACTGTGCTTTACCATTAGTTTTCTAAAACTGTAAAGATGAAATTTAATGGATCATAATAAAAATATATCTTAGCATTAAAAATCCTTTTGGTTAAAGGTCTTATACACACCGGTGTATCAACTATTACAGAAAGAACATAATGACCAATGCTGTTACAGTGAAGCACTTAACAAAAATACATACAAATACAATGTGTACTCTGTGTGTGTGTGTGTGTGTGTGTGTGTGTGTGTGTGTGTGTGTGTGTGTGTGTGTGTGTGTGTGTGTGTGTGTGTGTGTGTGTGTGT
>CAAKHB010007946.1:67702-78676 GCA_901007665.1 Aeoliscus strigatus | reverse complement strand
GCCCCGGACAGCAGACACAAACCACACACCTCTGTAGCAGCAGTGATTTATCATCTGGGGCTGAACGAGGCGGAGCGAAGCATCTTCTGATAGAAAGAAGAGTCGAGTTTGGGCGGAGAAAACAACCCGCCTTGTTGTGTCCCCACATGTACTTGCCAGTAGTTCCATCCAGATAATGCGAGGCGAGGCTGGACAAAATTAAACTTCTCTGTCGAGGAGTGCGACAACTCCTGCACGCTCTGTAACCCCAACAACCCGGACTTGTAAGAGAACCCATTTCCTCGCCATCAGGTACGCATGTGTTTTCTGTCCGTAGTGCACTTGTTGTTCGTTGGAGCGAAGGAAGCCCTTCCTGCTGACTATCTTATTCCGTTTCTTTGAATAAGTCTAAGTCTAGCGTCACAGACAGAAAGTTGCTAGCTAGCTAGCTAGCTAGCTTACGTTAGTAGTATTGTTGTCAGTGTCCGTGCGTAACGTCCACACCGTTGTCATGACAATACCAGGGAAACCCGGCGTGAAGGCACGTCGGCCCACAAAAGAGATTGTTCAACAAAGTTCACAGCTCCGTGCGAGAAGCTGCACATGAAACATTCTGACGAGAAAATCCCTCGTTGACCTAGTTTGAGGGTGGATGTGCACCTGGACGCCGGTTGACAAACCATCCTCTGTTGGGTTAGGTTAGATAAGGGTTTAGTTGGGTTAGGTTAGAGTTAGGGCGGGTTACATTAGGTTAACGTTAGAGTAGCTTAGGGTTAAGTTGGGGTTAGGTTTGGTTCAGTTCAGATACATCGTTTATGGGGACAGAGTGAAAGGTAGTAGTAGTTGATAGTTGTCCTGCAAACTGTAGACTGGACCCGATGCAGAGAATTCCTCGAACATGGAGATGTATACTTTGTGGGGGTGGGGTGAAAAATGCTGCCAAAATGAAGATTTTACTAAATCAGTGTATTCCTATGGGGAAAAAACTTGGAATCCGTTATTGCATTAAGAAGTCGAGAGTCATAGCACACGATTCCCGATGAAGCTGCATGAAACGACATATTTCTACACTAGTAGCGAGACACACTTTTGGACTGTAATAACAATTTGGATTCTCTCCCCATGTCTTCATGGGTTCTCTCCATGTGCCCTCCCACCTCCTAAAGCATGCTAAGGTTAATTGGTTCGTAATATATAGCAGATCCACCTAATAAGTAAATGCTCTTCCAATGGGAGAGAGGGTGGGTGTAAGGGGGTCCAGGGATCTGTTGGGCTAAGGTGTGTCCTGTGTTTACATGAGGCACTTTGTGACCCTGCTAGTCAGGAAAGGGATGCTTTTAGTTTGCTCTTTTTTGTGTCCGACACGTGGGAAATGAGCTGCTTCCACAGTGGAGAGTGAGCCTCACAATTGTCTTCAGGGAAAAGGAAAGAGATGTGTGAGGCAGTTTGCGGTGGTGGGTGTGCGTGTGCGTACTGACACAAGGGCCAGAAAATGTGTCACTTGTGTGTGAGCATGTGGAGCAGAGGAAGGTGGGGTCAGGTCCGTGGATCATGGTCATGGTCTCATGTGAGGACAGGAATGGCTGTGTGGAGTGGATGGTTGTGCTGTCACACCCAGACAGAGCTACCAGTGGGTTTTTTTCTTAAAGATGACGAACTTTCCTCGTAGCATGACTCACTACTGTTAGTCTTGTTTGACTCTTGTGCAAGGCACGTTTTCACAACCCCAGGCGGCGAGAGATGACAGCACCATGGAGCAGTGCCACACTGGGCCCGATCCCCAAACATCCCTCCTTCTTCTTCCTTGTAAACATGCTGACTGTTGGTTGTTTTGTGGTCGACCCGTGTGCAGGTTCAGAAACATAGCCTGACTTAGCCCCCGCTGCTGTCAGTCATTTAATGTCCATTTCTGTATTGTTTTGTTGCGCCAGTGTTTAATCTTTAAATCCCTCTTGAACTTTTAGCATAATGGCTACATTCAGAGACACTGCTGTTTTTTTTTTTTTTACCAGTTCTAAAATGTCACTTACCTGTATTGTATTCCCTCTGTTTGCAAAAAACAAATGTCAGTTCAACTTAGCAGGAGAAAACAAACTAACAAAAAAGCCAAATTTCCAGCGCACATGTTCTTTAACACTGATGGTGTCGTGAGTACAGGACGTTTTGTCCTACTATCCTACTATTTGACTACTATCAGCAAATGTCAAACGTCAATGCAAGTTGCTGTTATTACGGTCATGATTCCACAGCTTCCACCAACAGAGCCAATGGGATTACCGTAATGATACACATGTCTGTTGTCAAGCCTCAAGAACCGATGGACGTTTTCTCCTTCTAGCTTCTTCTTCACCCCAGGTAGAGGAACAGAGTGACACTTCTCAGCTTTCTATAACCGTCGCATAATTACGGTCCCCCAAAGAATACTAGCGTGAATGCACCGGGATACTGTTGGTGTTGAGGGTTTAAACAAAGTGACAGTGTTTCCAATCAATAAATCATGTGTTTAAAGGTAAAGAATTTGTCGTTTTGTTGCGTAGATGCTTCTCTGTATGTTGGGGCATGCAGCCACATCTCCCTGGACTGCCTTCCACCCGCAGGGCCTGTGAGCGCAGTGTCACACACATAAATACACCCGCTCACACATATACTCAGGCACACTGGGCGACGTGAACAAGCCTACATCAAAGATACATCTGTTCCTCTGCATGTTTCATGGGCAGGCAGCGCTTGGCCACCGCTCCACTCCGCAGCTCCGATTAGAATGCATGACTGAGTGGGAGCAAAGCTGTGAATGTGGACGGCTTTGGTGAGGAGAAGGTAGATGAAACATGAAGAATGCTCCTCTCGTCACCAAATGACAGAGCAGATGTCGCTAACCTAAATGTCACCACCATTAGGCTAAGGAAGGGAAGTCACCAGTGGAAGAGCTCTTACCTCCATTCTGCCTGTTTTTAGTTCCATATTATGTATATTTTGGGCAGGACTTTATGGAGAAGGTTATTAAAACGGTCACAGCTGCGTCCCCAGACAGGGATTAAACCCAGTCTTTGAAGTTTAGGAAATAGCCCAGTGGATTGATGATTTGTCTTATATTTCATAAACTGGAAAACTGCTCACTGGGTTGAGTTCACTCGGTCAGTCGTTTGGGACATCCTACATCCTGGCAAGTCTGCAAAATTTTAGTCATGACAAGTCAACACCAAATGTCACCATTTTCCGGACCAAACAACTGTCTGATTGATTGAGAAAGGAAACAGACAGATTAATACGTAGAAAAGTAGAAAACCACTGGGCGAGATCAGACGTTCAATCAGCTCATTTCACCATGTGAAACAGAATCCAAAGACAAATCATGACCTCATGACCTCTATGATTTATATCTGTTCATTTCAGGACATGGCCAGAGTTCACGTGTGTCCTCTATGCTTTAGAAGTGCTGACTCATCTTTGTGACGTTCTGCATCCTCAGACTAGCGTTCCACTGAAAGAAGGGGGCCAAGCCAAACAGGCAGCGTCACCGGAGCCCCATGTCGCTGGAATGGATCAGCTCATAGAGTAAGACCGATGATGTGTTCATTTGTGTGAGCGTCTGTTGTATTGTGTTCAGTAAATGAACTTCCTGACTCTATTTCGGCACTTCCTGGAACTGTTGTTTCCCAGGTTTCAGCTGTGTGTGGCACCAGGAGGAGTGTTGGTGAAATGCTGATTGCGTATTTGCAGATTGTGAAGCCGTGGACTGGCTTTGTCTCAAACCAAGGAAAGAATGGAGTTATTGATGGAACAGTTGGAAGCTTTCCATGGGAATTAACAGGAATTCATGGGAATAAACGGGATGGACATGCGCGTCCACTTGAAAGAGTGTATGCTGTTCCTGTCACATGTGTATAGCACAGTGCTTACTGTAGGTGTACTGAGACCACGATATTCACACCTCTACACTGGACAGATAAGACCAGGTTCACCTTTTAACCCTCAGAGCCACAGAGCAGGATTGACGGTGTGAGACTGTGTGTGTGTGTCCAGTACCTGCTGTGTAGCTTTGTGTGACACTGCAGGTGTGCGCCTGTGTCAATCACATTCACAATCACAGTCAATCAGAGTCAGTTCTCCGTCCCATGCCTGTCAATAGAAACCACTAGTTCGCTGTGTTTGTTTCTGATCTCCATGTCCAATCACAATCGGTGATCGTTGAATCATCCTGCTCATTGTCAGACACCCCCCGCTCACATACCGAGGTGACTGGTTTTTCCTTAATGATGTGTTCACGCCTTCGACCTGCCGCTGCGCTGTGACACAGAGGGCTCCTGCATGACTCCGGCTCTGACTCACCGGTGACTCATGGCAACTCCACAAAGAGTGTGTGCACACGCAACACACTGTGAAGGTTAAGACTCTGTGTTTTGGTCTCTATGCACATCGGTGTGTGTGTGTGTGTGTGTGTGTGTGTGTGTGTGTGAGGGAACAAATGTCCTCTCTCGTTTTGTGTCCAAGGAAACAGGCATCACAGACACCAGACCTAAAAAAGCTGAGCCAGTAAATGTTTGACACTTGGCGCATTCCAGGATGTAGGCCAGCATAGAAATAGCTCCAAGCAGCGACCAGGAGCTTGAGAAGTTTACGTAAAACTATGGTTTGAAGAACAGATCCTCTCAAATCTAAAAAACTCAGTTTGGTGTTAGGACATCAATGCTTCATGAAGTTATGTCATCACTTGATGTTTGGACCCAAATGTCCACTGACAAACCGTTGTGAATATTAAAATCAGATCTGAACCTCTTAAACACCCAACATCGGGAGGGTTGATCGGCCGTCGGCAGCTGTTAGCCACAGTACATTTGTTTGTGATTTTGCCTCCAGTGGCCAGATGCAGAATTGGTTGTATGTCCTCAGTCTGGGTTTCATATCAGTGTCACTGACATTTAATCTGATATATTTGACAACGTCATAGATTTCAATTGGCTGCAACTGACTGAATCAAAATACCATTATATATTATCATTGGTCTGATTATCATGTTTGTTGGCACATTGAACATTTTAAAGTTGGCACATAAAGTTGTTATAAGGCAGTAAGTGGCATCGGCATGTCATTCAAAAGTTCTGAGTCTCACTCAGCCACAGAACGAAGACAAAGAGCAGCACAAACGCCAGATTCTGGCATTGCGGTAAAGTGTGGTGGAGTGATCAGCCACTAGAGGGCGACAGAGCCATTAGTTTTGGGTTTGAAAGCGTTGGTGGGGGGAATGTGAGTGAATTTGATGATGGGGAAAGAGTTGTCCTCCGTGACTGACTGGTGTTAAAATATTAACTTATGATGCAACGATGTGACGTCTGAAGAATCATTGATTGGAATGTGAGTGAAGAGTCCAGTCATCAATCACACTCTACAAATCACTTCAAAACTGATGTCAGGGTTATATCACTGGCAGCTACAATCATAAATAATAAAAGCAATGTTTCAGTTTCAGTTATCTGGTGGCAGCAGATCAGCAGGCTGCTTCTTCCTCAGCGATTTCTTGTTTCATTCATGTCACAGTTGAGTCCTCGAGGTGTGTGTTGATGATTCCAAACTGCTGAGTGGAGGGCGGCTGCATGCGCTTGTGGGGAGAGGACAGATTAACACCGCCTCCTTGTGTGTGTGTGTGTGTGATTCTCCATGGCTGTGTAAGAACAGAGCCGGAAGCTGTCTTCAGACCGATGAGCTTGCCGTGACACACATGTAACACGTCTTTGATCCGTTCCATTATCTGCTTTTCCTGCTGGTGTGTGTGTGTGTGTGTGTGTGTGTGTGTGTGTGTGCATGTTTGCTTGTAAATCACTCATCCAAAGGAGTGTTGATAAGTAAAAGTGTTGTGTGGTGGTGGACACCAGTGGACAAACACCCCGCCATGACCCTCCCTCTACAGCAGGGTCTAATGGACCTCAGAGATCAGGAATGAGTCACAGACAGGGGCTGGCCGGTCGTCACAAGCAGCGGTCGGCTGCCGTCAAAGCAGCATGTGTGTTAGAGAGGAAGTCACTGGAGTGACATGTGAGAACAAACAGAGCTCAACCGAACTCTGGTGCGGACCAAACAAGAGAACTCTGGTCCGCCTGAAAATGTGGGTCTTGGTTCACTTGCGAGTGAACCCTGGTTGGGTTTGCATGCAGTGTGACAGGTCCCCGGACCAAATGTACGTAGTGACGCTATACGCAGAGCATCAGTGCTGCGACAGTCTCCTCCGTCGTCTCCTCAGGTGCCACCACTTTTACTTGTGACATTGTGACGTGCACCAACCAGGCGGTCATACTGCACCGCTTGTCGAGCCGTGTCATTTGAAACATGATGAGAAACACCAGCCCCAAAACGGACAACTTCAGGTGATTATTTTCAATTCCCAGAGCAACAAGCAAGAACCCACGAAGCTCTGTCATGTCACACACACATATCTTGACGAATCAACGAAGAAAATATGATCACGTAGATTGATGTGATGCATTCTATTCCCAGAGGAAATCATCAGATGATTCAGACCAGAGCAAACGAACTAAAGTGTGAGAGCAGAAAGTGTCTTTCAGGTCTTTACTTTATTGATCCCTGATGAGAAATTGCTCCTTTTGTGTTTGAACCTATCTATGACGTGACTATGTCAACACACACACTCACACACACACACACAGCCGCCCTGATGCTCCCAGAAACAATGGGTTTTGGGTGAAGTGCTCATGTGATCCACGGCTGTGAATGTTGACCCTTCTCATCCCAGCTCATCCTCTGGTCGACCTGGGCCCCGTCAACACTCACATTTCTGATGCACATGCATGAAGTGTGTCGCCTTCACCTGTCTCTGATGGTCCTTCTCACATCAGGAAACAGCTTTTTTCCTGAAAGTGGGTGGTGGACGGAGTGGAAACAAAGTTCAAAGTCAGCAGCTGGTGCTTCGGCTTCATCTTGTATTCAGAGATGTATTCATCCGTCCTCTGCTTGGACAGGAAGAGCACGACAGGACGGAGAAGTCGACACCTCATATGTCACACTGACTGTAAAATCAACTCATGTCATTAACATGTTAGTGAGCAATTTCAGCCATGACACACGGAGAAGGTTTATAGTTGTACAGAAAGTCAGCGTGCACCTGTGTGTGAGAGGGGATGATCCCTTCACTGATGACGCATGAAGACGGCAGTGGTGTGGCTGCCTCCGTAGTGCTTAGAATTCCATATGCATGCCAGAGATTCTTCTGCTGACGCCGTTGGTTCATTATTCACTGTGAAGTCGGTGAGTTTGTGTCTTGTGTTGTGACTAATCCCGCGACCTGATGCGTCCCAAACGCAGCAATTACAGCTTTCTTAAACTGTCTCTTGCTTTCCCCACAGTTCACTCTCTCTCCTGCAAAGGGAGCAGTTTGGTGAGGCGCTGCATCATCCATATTTGTTTGTTTGAATGGAGATACTCGATATAACCTGTGTGTGTTTCATTTTCAGTGATTCAGTCGACTTGTTCAGCAGGAACGAACCAATCAGTGACTCAGTACACCCAAAAGATTCGATCTTTCAGAGGAAATGTTTGTGAACAGGACCACACTAACATGGATACAAGCGATATTGTCCCGCGTTATGTCTCATTCAGAAAATATGGATATGAAAGAAAGAAAGGAAGACAGAAAGGAAATGAATGAAAAAAAAAATGAATGTAGAGGAAACACTGTAGTTGAGCTCAGCTCCTCCCCTCAATGCTCTGATCTACCGCTCCTGGATTGATGCTTCTGTGTTATATGAACCCACAGTCTACGTCGCAGCCTACACAGGCATCCTACACCGATTCGAGCGTTGACTTTGACTTCTACGGTGGTTGTCGCTCTGCAGTGAATCCTGAGTCTATGGTCTGGACTTTTGGTCTCCATGGAGGCGAGTTCAGGTGAATCAGTAGTTTTTTCGTCGTCATGGAGCCTGAATACGATCATTGTTGAATCAATGTGAAGACGACAGTGTTTCTCCTATACGATGATGTCATAGCTCTTCCTCTCCTTAGCCTCATGCTAACTGGCTAACAACAACAACAACAACGGTGTCTGACCCTGTTACATGTGATGTTTCTGTTTGTCTCCTTCTGGTTCTGTTCATCTTCTTCTTCCTGTGTTTGTTTCCATCTCATCTTCTCTGTGATGGTGTATTTCTGTATCAGTGTTACAGCTCCACCTGCAAGTCTGGAGGATGTACTACAGTGGATTCAATGGGGCGTGCACGTGTTTCTGGAGACGATACCATGTGGACGGAAAACAGTTTTAAAGTTGTTCTAGTTTTGTGTCTATGTGGACGTGGACTGAAAGTGTGCAGAGTTTGTTGCTGCACTAACTACAACAATATCGGCATAATTCTGCTCACACATCACGTTTTGGACGGTTCTATTTTCTGATTCTCTGAAAGCTGGAACAGTCACATGACACAAACAGTCCAATCATGCTGTACTTGTCAGTGACACATACGATTACAAAAACTTTTCTGAAGCTCAGACTCTTCAGATGAGCTGATCACTGCCTCTGCCTCTGAGTGTGATGGATCTGTGACGCAAACGCTGACGCACAGTTCAGCATGTGAGAAGACACACAGGCCTCAGAGGTCAGTGGGTAATTTCAGTCTGTAAAACACCCCTCTGCCTCCTGAGCCGTCGAATCAGACTGTTCTACCTCTAATGGATGAGCGGTCGGGGGAAGGGGAGGGGGGCGTGCCAAACGGGACAAGAGGAGGCAATGTAGAGTTGATTGTGGAGGAAGAGGTCGATAGTAACAGCACATTGACTTCCGCACACACACACACACTGCTAACTGCTACAGTAACGAAAACCCTTTACACGCTTTGTTTCACGTCTGATGTGTAATTATTTTCAGCTCCTGAGAGTAATGGAACATGGTTTGCATCGGCAGTGTAATCAAATTAGGTTTAATATTCTCAACGCGAGAATTTCTCCCTTTGGCTGAAGATTTCTTCATGATTTGTCACTCATCCAAACGTGTGTGTGCATGCGCTTCTCATCACGTCCCGGGTGCCCTTCCTCTAACACGCTTTGGGTTTTGACAGCATTATCTCCGTTTCAAAGTGAAGTTAGCTAATGTGGACAGTTGCATGGCAACAGCCTGACCGACTCACCTTGCACCCTTAAAAATACACGCTCACAGGAAATGTTAGCAGCTTCAGCTGTACCAATCTCCACAGAACATCATGCTGCAGCAGCAGTGATGATATTTCTTCTCATTACTTTTTTTCGGTAGAAAAAAATAGAGAAAAGACCATTTCCATGATACGTTGATTGTTTTGATGCCTCCTTCTTGTCCTCCGTCCAATGGTTAGCATGTTTGTTAGCGTTTTTGTAGCCGGATATGTCACCCAGACACAGACAATCCCCCCGTGGAGACCTGCCACCAGCTGGTTCGTCAGAGCATCAGCGACGGTCTCAGATTGTCATCAGATTGAACAGGTAGAAAGAATCCTCTGGAACTTCCAAAAGGTTCAGACGGCTGACACTGCTGATGGAACGTTCCGTTGAGCTTTGAAACTCTGCACTGGACTTAACTTGCAAATATCACATGTTTTCAATCAGCTGGTTGATAGGTTAGTTGCTCCATGTCAGCCACTTTGTCTCGTGTGTACGTCCAGATGAACTGTACTTCTAATAGTACTTCTAACAGATACAGGAAGTGCACCAGGCCTGATGGTATTTGTGCTGTGAGTCAGCTGCTGCTGTAGTTTCAAACAATGAACGTGTAGAAGGAGCTGCTGAACACGGGTAGAGAGGGAGGCAGAGGGAGAAGTTAAGAGATGGGAGTGTGTGAAGGGGTGAAGAGGATCCATCATGAACGTGTGATCAAATAGACCGACTGTATGTATGGACTGGAGGTGCACACACAAACACACACACACACACTCTATTACTCACTAATGAGCTCCTCACAAAGAGCCCTCCTCTCTGGCCTTTCGCCCTCACCCTCCATCTGTCCTCCTCCCCTCCTGCCATGCGGCTGTTCTCATCATTCTGTCCATTCCAAGAGGAGCTGCAGCCCCTCTCTCTCTCTCTCTGTCTCTCTGTCTGTCTGTCTCTCTCTCTCTCTCTCTGTCTCTCTCTCTGTCTGTCTGTCTGTCTCCCTCTCTCTCTCTCTCCCTCTCTCTCTCTCTCTCTGCGTTGTGTTTCATTATTGATGAGGCAGCAGCGCATCAGAGCATGATCGCTGAACAAGGATGGAAATAAACCACCAGACAAACGGCGGGAGAAAGTTGTGCTCAAGGAGCAGGTGCACATCAGGTTGGCGTGGGCAGTCCATACGTATGAGACTGGAAGGACGGAGGGACAGATGGAAGGATGGATGGACAGGAGGATGGATGGAAGGATGGAGAGCATGAGGGAGACAGACTCAGTCACAAATCTCAGCTGCTGCCACCTGCTTCCATCAGAGGTGGTGTGTTTGTGTGTGTGTGTGTCCTGAGTTCAATGGTTGTGTGAAAGAATTCATGCATGAGAGAGAGAGATGGTGGTGGTGGTGTGTGTGTTTGTGTGTGTGTGTGTGGGGGGGGCTTATGTACAAGCATCATAGCAGCTCATATTCTCCCACCAGCTTTCTACAGCACAAGAGGAACCAGGCTGAGCCACCCCCTCTCTCCCTCTGTCTCTGTCTCTTTCTAGCTCTCTCTCTCTCCCCCTCTGTCTCTCTCTCCCTTTCCCCCTCGTTTTCCCTCTCATGTTTTCTCTTTGTCCTCCTTTTTCCATCTCCACTCGGGCAGTTACTCCCACAGTTACAAACGTTACTATTTACCGTATTTACATTGACTCTGCGCGTTGACAGCTAATGATCAAAAAGAGAGAGCGGCAGTGAGAAGGCAGATCCCGGTCTGAACAGAGAGGATGAGGAGCTCGAACCCTCAGCTGACGCCGCAGCCGTGGCGGTGAATCCAGGTAGAGAGGTAGAGGAGAAGACGGGCGGTCAGTCGGCGGGTCACCTCCGAATCCCGGCGTTTGCACGGAACG
>CAAKHB010007945.1:2886-15465 GCA_901007665.1 Aeoliscus strigatus | reverse complement strand
AGATAACGAGCAGATTATAAATGAACCAGCGAACCAGGACTGATACTTTGTAGTGATCCTGATACTTTGATTAGTAACGTCTGGAGCCGGTTACATGGAATCACAGTGAAAACAAAATGCACAGTTGAGAAGAATGAATTTGTGTTTTTCAGGGACTGTGCAATAGATCCCACCTGCGTCCTGTGCATGGACTGTTTCCAAGACAGCGTGCACAAAAGTCATCGCTACAAGGTTGGTGTCCATGAAACCAGGTGTCAACATCCTGTGTATGATGATGGTTGTCGATGCCCTTCTGGTGATGTCTCCTCTAACTCTTTGGTTTCTTTTTGCTGTATTTCTAATCTTGTAGTAGTTGTCAGCTGTCGCTTTTCTCTTCATGCTGTGTTGTTTGTGCCCGTTTTTCAGCTCAAGCTGTTTGTAAATGTGCTTTACATTAAATAGATAGGACTTGAGTTTTTAAAAAATGGAACACTGCTCACATGACCCTTTCACACATGTGTGTAATTGCTCAGACGTTTCTTCCAGATGCACGCGTCATCCGGCGGAGGATTCTGTGACTGTGGGGACATGGAAGCCTGGAAGATCGGCCCCTGTTGCTCCAAACACGACCTGGGGGCATCCGCTGCCATGGCAACGGTCAGTTGCATAATACAGCGGAAAGATGTGTGTGTGTGTGTGCGCGCGCGTGCAGGTAGGAGGCAGCTTTCTGCTTGAACCCTGCTGGGTGTCGTCGTCCAGTTGCTGCGTTCCGTCTTTTCCTGCCAAAGTGCAGCCTGACACACGAGAGGATCTGTCACCTTGCAGCAGACGGAGTTTTCCCTCTCTGATCTGATCAGATCCAGAAACAGACTCACGTCAGCAACGTGTGTGTGTGCGCGCGCGCTGCAGGACAAACAGCAGGTGCTGCAGCGGCTTTGTGTTTTTACACCACACGCACTCTTAACACCCGTCTATATCCAGTGCTGCATACACGTTAGGATACTGTGGAGTACCGTAATTACATGACTGTGTGTAACAGAAAATGGACAGGTCCTGAAAGCTGAGAACAGTCACGTCATTATGGTAATCCCATTCGTTTGCTAGAAAGAATGTTTTCTGGTTGCCAGTAGTCACTTAATTACAGTGTATGCCAGAGCAAATGTAGCTCCGGTTGTACCGTCGGTGTTAAATTGTATTATTTCATTATCCTTTTTTGTTTTTCTTTTCTTTTTTTTTATTTTTCCTGTTGCGGTTTGTTGTGGAGCACTTTGGGCTGTACGTTTTTATGAAATGTGCTTTATAAATAAAGAGCTGACACCCTCGCCACACACACACACACACCTCCATGTTGGACATGGAGCCCCGTGCAGCTCGTTTGGTTCAGCCTATGGTACATTCCAGTGTGGCTGTCACAGTGCGGTGTGACGTCGCGGCTGGTGTAAACACACACTCGCTGTGCGCTTCGTTCTCTTTTGTGTGATAAATGTGAGAGTGCTGTATGAGATACTGAGCTGCTGTGTGGAATGTTTGCTCTCAGGGGGATTCATGGTGATGTGAGCGGGTTGGCTGCATGTTTTCTCTCCCCTCAAACTAAATAATTACAGTTCCACGTTATGCAGTCACAGACACAGGAAACAGGAAATCAGCAGAAGTTATTAGAGGCAAAAAGGTCGATTGGGGTTTACTTCTGTGACGTCAGAGCTCTCTCTGGACCTTCTGTCCCCTGTCGTCTCTGCAGGACGAGCCGGCGCTGGAGCCCGAGTTGTACGAGCGGGCGGAGAAGCTGTTCGTCGTGTTGCTGCGCTACGTGACGGATTTCCTGGTGTGGGAGGAGAACTTTCAGCTCCCCGACGAGCTGCAGCCGCGGTACGGCTCGTCGCCATCACCTCCCCACGTGTCGCCATGCACGTCGACCGAACCTCATGTCTGTGTGTGCAGGGTGGGAGACAACGCATACTACTGCGTGCTGTACAACGACGAGCACCACTCATACGACCACGTCATCTACACGCTGCAGCGCTCCGTCCACTGCGACCAGGTGGAAGCACAGACGCACACGGCCCTGATCGACAAAGAGGTGTGTGCGGGGTCATGGTCAGAAGGAACCAGTTGGTTCCAGCAGCTCCGACCGAGAAGAGGAATAAAGGATAGTGGATTAAAGGACAATTCCAAAAAAAAAACAACCCACATTTGTTGAACAAACTGTCCAAGTATTAAAACAACGAAGAACCCCATGTCCAATGTACAGCTGCATCTCAAAACATCTCCAGTGTCAGTAAACCGTTAAACGGTAAAATGTGAACGAAAACATTGCAAGAATGTTCTGTCTTCTCTCTCTGTGTGTGTGTGTGTGTGTGTGTGTGTGTGTGTGTTGTACAGGGTCGGCGGGCGGTAAAGAGAGGAACACTCCATTCGTGCCAGCAAGCAAAGGACCTCATCAGGGTAAGTAGTGTGTCCTGTGGGTGCGCCAGCGCAGACCCCGAGGCTGAGTGCCTCTCCTGCTGTGTTGCAGTCCAACTCGGAGCACATCTCTCTGCAGCCGCTGCGGGTGGAGATCCTCCACACTGCAGTGATGGCCCATCAGACCTTCGCTCTGCGCCTCGGCTCCTGGTTCCAGAAGATCATCGGCTACTCAGGTGCTGCATGACGCTCAGAGCACTGCTGGCGGAAGGAGGGGGCAATGGGTGGTGGGGGTGGGTCTGATGGTCGTAGATGTGACGTGTGTGTGTGTGCGTGTGTGTGTGCGTGCGTGCAGTGGGTTTCAGACAGGCCTTCTGCAGAGTGGCACTGGAGCCAAACACAGACGGATCCTACTTCTGCCTGATCAGCAGACTCATGCTGCACGACGCCCGGATGCACAAAGGTGAGTTGATGGGACGTCTTCACGCACGACAGCTCGCTGACGTTCTCTTCCTCCATCTTCCAGGAGCTCGCAAGATCGTACATGAGTTGATTTTCTGTAGCATGCTGATGGAGACGGAGTTCAAGAGGCTGTTTGCGATTGAATTTACAAAGGTACAAAACAAACACTGAACGACGCCAACGCTGTTCCCCGGGGCTGTTCCCCGGGGCTGTTCCCCGGGGCTGTTCCCCGGGGCTGTTCCCCGGGGCTGTTCACTCGGAGCCGAGTGACAGCCACAGTGTCACCTTTCAGGAACTGTTGTCTGATGGCACAAATAGTCAGATAATTACGGTACTCCAAAGTATGCTAGGGTGACTGTAGCGGCAGCGATACGCTCAGTGTTCAAGGGGAAAACAAAAGTCACGGTGGGTTTTTATTTATATTTATGTGTTGAATGATATTTCTTTGTTTCATGTCAACCAGCTTTATAAGCAGCTGCAGCAAGACTTCATCCACGACGACCACGAGAGGAGTATTTCCATCACGGCGCTGTCTGTTCAGATCTTCACCGTTCCCACACTGGTGAGTGTGAGTGTGTGAGAGTGTGTGAGAGTGTGTGAGAGTGTGTGAGAGTGTGTGAGAGTGTGTGAGAGTGATTTGTCAACCATTTGTCCTCGTTGGCTCCTCCAGGCCAGACAGCTGATCGAAGAAGGAAACGTCATTAAAGTGATTGTGAACACGGTCATGGCGCTGCTGTGTGAACATCTGGATGACAACAACCGCTTCTTCTTCCTCGGGTACAACTCGGACAAGTTCTCCCGGATCCAGGTCATTTTCCATGACCTCAGGTGAGCAGGGGGCCGGCGGGTCGAAGGATTCCTCCAAAGGTCCCAGGTTCTGTCAGACGTGTCAGCAGTCGTTGAAAACAGCCATGCTGCTATTATTACGATAATCCCTTTCGTTCTGTTGCCAGAAGCTGCTGAGTCATTACAGTAATGACAGCAACTTGGCTGTCAAGTGCAACTTGTCAGCTTTCTGTAAAACATTTGTGTAATGACAGTCCTCCACTGTACACCAGAGCATGTATCGGCCTACGATAGCGTTCAGACTTGTCCTGTCTGTCTCAGGTACATTCTGATCAGCAAACCCTCGACATGGACCGCTGAGCTGCGGACTCAGTTCCTGGAGGGGTTCAAAGTCTTCCTGGGGCTTCTCAAGTGCATGCAGGTAACCGTGTGCGACGGCAGTCGATGGCCGCTCTGAGGCTCCAACAGAACTCTGTGCTCCTCAGGGGATGGAGGAGGTGAAGCGGCAGTTCGGCCAGCACATTGCGGTGGAGCCAGAATGGGAAGCCGGGTTCTCTCTGCAGATCCAGCTGCGCCACATCCTCGCCATGTTCCAGGACTGGTGCTCGTCTGACGTGAGTGTCTTTGGAGTCCGCATCCCGCGCAGGACGCCCGCTTACTGCTCCCCCGCTGCCCCTGCAGGATGAGATCCTGCTGCTGGCCTTCAGGGAGTGTCACCAGGTCCTGCTGCAGTGCAACAACCAGCCGTTCCACAGGGACGCCACCGACTTCTACATGTGCAAGCAGATCCTCCACGTGCGCCCGTACAGAGTGTCCCAGGAGCCCGTCAGCATCCACCTGCCCCTCTCCAGGCTCCTGGCTGGTACGAGCGGGCATGTCAGTGGCGTGCTGGGGGGGTTGGCCACCAGGTGAACTAACTACTTTATCTTTCCCAGGTTTGTATGTTCTTCTGTGCAGAACGAAGGCCGTGGAGCGTCTGCCTGATCCTGTAAGTTTAACGCTGCCGGGTCGGGGGTCTGCAAACAGTCAAAACACAACAATTGTTACTGAATATTTGTCATATTTCTAGTCCAAATATCTAATTTCTTGTGATAAAATCCAAACAATTCTTTTTAGGCAGTTATAAAAAGAATCTGCCAGTGGAGCAAGTGTTTCTTATTATTATAAGCAAAAAAAAATCTTGCTCCACAGACAGATTTGTCAGCTGATTTCAAGTAAGAGTCAGTCGATCTCTTTCTTGTTCGATTGTCGTTCTTGTGTTTTTCCTGCAGGAGGCCTATGACTTTGCACAGCTGGCCGAGCAGCCTCTGCGCTGCGTGGTGCTGGCTGCTCAGGTGTCCGCTGAGATGTGGCGGAGGAACGGGTTGTCGTTGGTCAGCCAGGTACACTGAGGTTGTTTAGGAAACAGGCGGCTGAGTTCTGCCCAGTTTCTACAGTTTTCAGTTCCCAGGGTCCTTCCTGACATGTAGGGGGCAGTGAAGGGTCCTTCCTGACATGTAGGGGGTGGTGTAGGGTCCTTCCTGACATGTAGGGGGCGGTGTAGGGTCCACTCTGACATGTAGGGAGCGGTGTAGGGTCCTTCCTGACATGTAGGGGGCGGTGTAGGGTCCTTCCTGACATGCAGGGGGCGGTGTAGGGTCCACTCTGACATGTAGGGGGCAGTACAGGGTCATCCCTGACATGTAGGGGGCGGTGTAGGGTCCACTCTGACATGTAGAGGGCAGTGTAGGGTCATAAAGAGCGAGAAAATTATGCTGATCGTGTTGAAGTTGCTGCCGTAAGAAGATCCGCTCAGTGTCAGTGACAAAAACAAAGAAAACCAGAAAAAAAGGAAACAGCGAGATTAGAAGAAGTAGAAACGCTCAGACAGTTGGAGGGTTCACGTCAGGTCAACAGAAGCAGAAACGACTTTACGATCTGGAAAATGACCGGATTCTCTGTGATCAGATCTATTACTACCAAGACGTCAAGTGCAGGGACGAGATGTACGACAAAGACGTGCTGATGCTTCAGGTTGGTACCAAACGTTTCCTCCGCACTCGTCTCTGCGACGTCGTCCCTTCATCTCTCTCTGAAATGTTTTCAGATAGCTGCTTCCAAAATGGAGGCCAACCACTTCCTGATGCTGATTCTGTTGAGGTTTGAGCTCTTCGACAATTTCAACGGAAGCTGTTCGAGCAAAGACCAGGTGAGAGGCGGACATCGGCGGTATCGGACAGCATGCGTCCTGATTTGCCGCTGACCGACGGCTCCGTTCACAGGACGAACTGGTGCAGTGGAACCGGCTGACGGAGGAGATGCTGTACCTGCTCATCGTCGTCGTCGGTACGGGTCGGACTCAGGCGCGCGCCACGCTCTCCGTTCCGTGCAGTGACTGAGCGCTGTGTTTGCAGGCGAGCGCTATGTCCCCGGGCTCAGCCGGGTGAGCAGAGAGGACGTGACCATGAGGGAGGTCATCCACCTGCTGTGCATCAAGCCCATGGCTCACAGCAGCCTGGTCAAAGGTCTGCCAGAGAACGTGAGCGACACGTCATGCACCTGAACCCCCCCACACCACCACCACCACCTCAACGTTCCAACGTCCTGGTTTGTAAAGTTAAAAAAATCCCTAAATGTCTTTGCAGGAGAGCCACGAAACAGGTCTGGAGTCTGTCATCACCAAAGTCGCCACTTTCAAGTAGGTGTGGACTGGAGCAGCATCCGACTCGTGCTCCGTCTCCTTTCTCAGCCGCGTCATCTTTGTGTTGGTAGGAAACCGGGGGTTTCAGGACACGGCCTGTACGAGGTGAAGAAAGAGCATTTGGAGGAGTTCAACCCTTTCTTCTACCACTATTCACGATCACAGCACAGCAAGGTGACTGACATCCCCCCACCCCCCCGACGTCACACACCCCTGCTCGGTCCTCCTCCTGATCTCTGACTGCCTCCAGGCCGAGGAGTCCCAGAAGAAGAAGCGGGTTCAGGAGGGATGTGATAAAGGTAGGTGGAAGAGCTGCAGATGATGAGATTCCAACTCGGACGGATGCAAACGCGCAAACCAACAGGAAGAACAGAAAAGAAACCAACGAGCACACGCTCCACACCACCATTCAAATCGGACCTCAAGATTTCACCCGACAACACCGACAGAATCACATACGCTGCATTAGTGTACTTTGGAGTTCTGTAATCACATGACTGCACTGCAGAAATTCACCTTCATTCATTTCATCCCTCTTTCTCTGAATATTTGTCTTATTTCTAGTCAATATGTTTCATTTCTAGTCGTAAAATCTCTTAAAACACTTTAAATACCTGAAAATGTAACTCCTTTTTTGACATTTTTCAAGTAAATTTTCACTTGAAATAAAGAAAATAATCTGAATACAGCCATGTTTCTGTCATTACGGTAATCCCATTCACTCTGTTGAGTCATTACCGTAATGACAGCAACTTCACTTCTAAGTGCAACTTGTCAACTCCCAGGAACCAATGGACGTGTTCTTCTTCTTCACACCGGGTAGAGGGACCGAGTGACACGTCTCTGCTCTCGGGAACCGATCCGCGTTTTCTGAGGTCAAAATAAGTTGTGTAATTACGGTACTCCAAAGTATGCCAGCGTGAACATGTCTCGGTGCTGCCGTTGGTGTTAAAGGGCTGACGCGCTCGGCCCCGTCCTGAGTAGATTCACTCTGTGTCATGTCCATGGTCTCCACCATGTGCTCAGCCCTGCGGCCCCCCGTGCCTCCTGCCTTCTGCCCGCCGTTCTCCAGCATCGTGCGTCTGCTCTGCTGCGACGTCCTCGTCCACATCCTCCGACGCATCCTGCAGAGAGCCGCTGAGGACAGGTCGTCTCATTGGACAGAAATCATGGTCCAGAGGGTACGCATGCGTGTCACTCAGCTCTGCAGCAGCGCTCGGCACATTCCCGTTTGCTAACCGACATGGATGTCACCCAGGCGCTGCACCTGATTGGTCAGGCACTGCTGGAGGAGAAGACTCAGCTGGAGGCCAGCACGGCGGAGGACGTGACCTTTGACTTCAGCCTGAAGGCTCGCAGTAGGTGACGACACGTCGGCAGCGGGCGGCGGAGGAGGACAGCTGGCTCTCACACCCCTCTGCTCCTCCAGGAATCGGCTCAGAACACGGAAAGTCCGTGTTCCTCCTGCTGTCCAAGATCAAAGCGGTCCCGTCGCTGGAGGCCCAGAAGGACATGGTCAAATGGCTGCTGCAGGTGAGTCGGCGCTGGCGGCGTCCTGTCGGTGACATTCCCAGCGGGGGCCGCCCTCACAGCCCGTCTCCTCCACTAGATGTTTGACGTCGTCACCTGCCTCCGAGAGAAGTCCAGTCCAACGTCATCCATGAGTGTGGAGACGAGTAAACCAGAGGAGGTAACACACACACACACAGGATGCATGTTCATCTCCACTAACAGGAAACAAATCTCATCACTTTGTACCCGCCCCCATACGTCCCGTTTTCTCCAGAGTGCTCAGGACAAGGAGAAAGCAGAGCGGAAGCGGAAGGCGGAAGCGGCCAAACTTCACCGTCAGAAGATCATGGCCCAGATGTCGGCGATGCAGAAGAACTTCATTGAATCCAACAAGATGCTGTATGACAACATGCCCGACAGTGGCTTGCAGGGAGAGACGTCTGCGTCCAGCGACATGTGAGGACCTCTGCACGCACACACACACACACACACACCTCTCCATGTGACACACCTGACCCCAGCGTTCCCTCCTCCAGCAGTGGCGGCGAGCAGAAGGAGCTCTGCGTGGCCGTGGGGCCGCGGCGAGGCTCCACCCCCTCGGAGAGGGAGGTATTGACCTGCATTCTGTGTCAGGAGGAGCAGGAAGTGGCGGCGCAGGCTCGCGCCATGGTTCTGACGGCGTGTGTCCAGAGGTCCACGGTGTTGACTCAGTGCAGAGGAAGCATACCGACTGGCAGAGAAGATGGTTGGTGCTCGGCGAGAGCCCAGAACTCGTACGGTTTGTGTATGTGCGTGCTCACGCTGTCTCTCCAACAGGGACGTGGTACCCGCTCTTCATGCCTCCGGAGCTGGCGGTGGGGACGCACACAGGAAGCTGTGGACACGTGATGCACGCCTCCTGCTGGCAGAAGTCAGCCATCTCTCCTGTCTCTCTGTGTCCGCCGCCCCCCAGCAGACACGTCAGGGCTCACCCTTCCTCCTCCTCTTCTCCAGATACTTTGAGGCCGTTCAGAACACGACCAGGAACCGGCTCCACGCGGAGCTCATCATTGACCTGGAGAACGGAGAGTACATGTGTCCTCTGTGCAAGTCGCTCTGCAACACCGTCATTCCCCTCATCACCCTGGAACCACTCGTGTTCAACTAGTAAGTTCCTGCAGGTGCACACGTCTGTGTTTGAACCCTTTAACGCCAACCGTATCGCTGCCGATACATTCACGCTAGCATACTTTCACAGTTGTGTGTTCCTGTTTGTCGTATGTTGAAGTTCCAGTTAAAAACCTCTTTACATTTAAAATAAGACACATCACCTGAAAAAGTAAATCTTTGTCTTCACTCAGTTCCTCTACCTGGTGTGAAGAAGGAGCTAGGAAAAGGACAAAACGTGGAAGTTTCACTTCACATTCAAGTTGCTGTCATTACGGTAATGACTCGCCGGCATCCGGCAGCATAGTGAGTGGGATTACCGTAATGACAGTAACATAGCTGTTGTCAACGCCGGGATACCGTCGGTTTTAAAGGGACAGCGCACAGTAATGAACATGTAGTAAATACGCAAGATGACAGCCAGAGCTGATTTCCATCTCCAGTCCCGTGACGTCATAAAGTCCATGAAGGAGTCGCAACCTGCGTTTTCTCTGTGTGCAGTGAGAAGGCAGAGCTCATCGGCCAGCAGCTGACTCTGGCCCGCTGGTTGCAGGTTCTCTCCGCCAGGATTAAAGGTCTCAATTCAATCGCTCAGGAAAACAGTGAGTCGCCACTGAACATTCAGAGCACGTGTGTGAGCCGGGCGACCTGCCGTCTGTAATCTGTAGAATTCCTCCTCCTCCTCCTCCTCTTCTCGGGCAGACTGCAGCTCAGAAAGCGTCGACGTGGAGACGGCGTGGTGCGGAGACAGCCAGTTGGACTTCCGGTCCATTCTGAGCTACGGCGTCCAGGAGCCGTGAGTTCAACCCCTCCTCCCACTGCTTCCTGTGCCGCTGCCTTCTAATGCTGCTGCTGCTTGTTTTCAGGAGGAAGTTCTCTGACAGTGTCATGGAGATGCTGGTGGTCTGCGCCACCACGGTCCACAGGGTGGGTCTGCAGACGGCGCCTAACGAGCTGTGTCCCCGTGTGTCCGTCATGGCCTGGAACACCTGTGCCTTCAGCATCCAGGCCATCGGTAAGATGTTCCCGAAGCCCCACGCTGGCCTTCCCAGAACCTCTGGTCTGGACTGGACTCTGAACGTGTGTCTGTGTTCCAGAGAACATCCTGCAGGAGGAGGACAAGCCTCTCTTCGGTTCCCTCCAGAACAGACAGGTCTGTCGCGGCCCGGACTTACGACGACGACTTCACGGAGCGTCTGTCAAACAATGCTGTGTCTCAGCTTGCAGGTCTGAAGGCCATCGTTCAGTTCTCGGCGGCGCAGAGGCTGAAGAGCTCGCAGGCTGTCGTCCAAAGACACTTCACCGACATGTTGGGAGGTAACGTGCTTTGCAAGGCTTCCAGAACCTTCCTCGGTCTGTCACATCAGCTCATCTGGACGCTGCGTGTGTGTTTCCTCCCAGCGCTGTGTCCGTCCGTCAGCAGGAAGGACGGTCCATCTCTCCTGGAGGTGGATTCCTTCCATCTGCTGGTGAGAGGAGTCTGTGCCGTGTCTTCAGATGTGTGGGGGGGGTTCATCCTCTGACGTGTGCCATTCCCTCAGGTGGGGTTGGTTCTGTCCGTCCCGTCGCTGTATCAGGAGGAGGCCGTGGATTTGGAGCCGTCGGCCATCAGCTCCGCCTACAACCACCTGCACATCCTGCACCTGGTCACCATGGCACACATGGTACAGGTCCTCCTTGTGACAACAGGTACACACACACGCACACGTTCCAAAAATGTGTTAAATGTTTCATTTAACCCTTTCATACCTGATGCAACCACAGCTGGTGTGGTGTGATGTCATCAGAGGTGAGATGCATGGTGGGAAACGTGGTCTGATGGACTGAAGCAGACAAACAGTGTCTGTGTGTGTGAAACCAAAAAGATCCAGACTGCAGAACCACAGACATGACTTATCAGAAAACATCACTGAAAACGGATGCACGCTCCAGCAGCGGTTGTAGTTCATCACGGTGGTTTGTGTGCAGATTTCCCTGCAGCGGCGAGCTCAGAGGAGACGGAAGAATCCAGAACGGCAGCGGAGCTCTACAGCACAGTGAGGCAGCACTCTGGAAGGTAGGCCAGCGTCACGTGGTTCCGACACCGTGACTTAGAACAGTAGAACCGGTCCCCGAGGTGTGTGACGGTTCGTTTCCTCTCCAGGCTGATTCCAGATGTGTCGGGCAGCTGCGTGGCGGAGCGGGTGAAGAGAGGAATCTGTCCGTTCCTGCGCTGCGCCGCGCTCTTCTTCAGCTGCCTCACAGGGGTCCGTCCTCCGGAGGAACTCTTCTCCGCGTCCGGTGGGTGAACGCTCCACGTGTCTGAATGTTTCCATCTGCTACGCTCAACCTCTGCCTGCCGTTCCAGTGACATGTCAAGGACAGATGGAGGTGCTGTGCAGCTACTTGGCTCTGCCCTCCAGCGTGTTCCAGCTCTTCCAGGACCACCGAGACACCGTCACCCCGCTGCTGCAGAGGTTGGTGACCGCCGGACGGCCATGTTTGTAGTTTGTCCTCTGCGGCGGCGTCAGGTCTGATTCTGCGTCAAATCGATTGTGTACCAGTGACGACTGTGTAGAAACACACTGGCATCAGTCCAGCGTAACGTCTGTGTGTGTGTGTGTGTGTGTGTGTGTGTGTGTCTGTGCCTGTGCCTCTCTCTCTCTCAGGTGGTGTGGTGGAGCAGCTCCAACCAAAGACCTGACCAGTAGAACCCAGACTGTGAGGTAGGTGGGACGTCCCCCGTAGGTCCGTGGCTGCTGCAGCAGTGAAGCAGTGAACTGTGTTTCCCAGGTTTCCCAGGAGAAGCCACCGTCTCATCGAGCTCCCGGATGACTACAGCGCCCTGCTCAACCGGGCCAGTCACTTCCAGTGAGTGCAGCACCTGCAGGCATCCACTCAGGGACAACTTGACGTCCTCACCCCTCCTCCTCCCCCACCCTCCTCCAGGTGTCCCAGGTCGTCGGACGACGAGCGGAAGCACCCGACGCTCTGCCTGTTCTGCGGGGCGATGCTGTGCTCGCAGAGCTCCTGCTGCCTCAGCCAGCTGGACGGGGAAGACGTGGGCGCGTGCACGGCCCATGCTGCCACCTGCGGCGCCGGCGTGGGGATGTTCCTCAGGTTGGTGTGACGATCGGCCGCTCCCCTTCGTTGGTTCGGTCGTGTCTGACGAGCTCTTCCGTCCCGCTGGATCCTGCAGGATCAGAGAGTGTGAAGTTGTGCTGATGGCCAGTAAAACACGCGGCAGCACGTATCCTGCGCCGTACCTGGACGACTACGGCGAAACGGATCCTCACCTCGGGTAACCGCTCCCACATGATCAACTTCCTGTTTCCTGTTCTTGACCTGACCTGCTCACACACACACAAACTACCAGTACTTCTCAAACAGCTCCGCTCCCTTTAACGTCCCACTAGATGATGTCATGTGTAAATTAGCATATTGATGACATCATCGACTTTCCATTTAATGACTCTCAGAGAGAAACGCACACAAACACAGTAAGTCTTCTACAGTTGAAGGTTCTTCACAGTGTGTGTGTGTGTGTGTGTGTGTGTGAGGCGTTGAAGTAAATTTCAGCAGCTTGTAGTTCACAGTGGCACAGAAAGACAAAGGACACGGCGGGGGGATGGACA
>CAAKHB010007944.1:254196-283044 GCA_901007665.1 Aeoliscus strigatus | reverse complement strand
ATGACACACACACACACACACACACACACACTATTACTCTCTCTCTCTATCTGGCCACAGTTGCTCAAATTGGTTCCAGAGGTAAAACCAAATGTTCCCAAAGCCAAAGAAGAATAATTTACAGTTTTAACTAATGCTTCGCCCCGTGCTGATAATTCCCTACATTTATCATAGATGTGTATTTGACGTAAACTCATCGTCCATCTTTTATTGTTGTTGTCCTGTTCCTGTTTTGTACAAATTGTAATTGTAAAATCTAAATTCAGTCCCATGTCATTCAGTTCCCTTGTTTTATATATTAATTTGTCAAGATAATCAAACAAAGATTTCATTTGATTACCGCTGGATAAAGACTTCACTGTGTAAATCCATCACATGTAATCGAACGCCAGCCCTCAGCTCTGTGTTACTGAGCTTGTGTTGCAGCGAGCACAAGACGTCATGGGAATTTAGTTTCAGGCCATGCAACAGAATGCCTCTCTTTCTTCCAACCGTGTGTCATTTCATCTGTGGTGTGGCTCCGGAGAGACACGCTGAAAGTTTAGGTCTTTCAAAGTGGAGAAAAAAGCAAGGGGAGAAAGAGATGAGGAAAAGGAGGGAGAGAGAAAACAGATGAAACAAGGGCGACTCTCCCCAGAGGGACTGAAGCAGAATAGGGAAGCTGAAGGATTGTGTTTCCTGTTTCTGAATGGAGAGCAAAGGACAGGTAGGGAGCAGAGAGGAGAGCTTTCATTTGCTCAAAGTGCACGCCGATGATGGAATCAAGTCCAGTGGGTTAGTCCATGTTGACTCCTACAGAATACAGTGACATGGAGGAGATCAGGGCTGCACTCACCGCTCCATACAGCTCCCCCTTTCTGCTGATGGCCAGGTAGTAGTTACTGCTGAGGCCCCTGATGGCCACAACTCCCACATCCACCGACTTGATCTCCAGAACACCTGAGTGAGAGAGACAGAAGGGGACACATGTCAAAGCGCTGCGCTGTCTGTTCGCTGGGACGAGATAAAACACAACACAGCTCGTTTTCATCACATCGGGTTGTTTCCTGTGTGTGTGAGAGACACACTCTCGCAGTCAGTTCTGCCAATTTTCACAAAGCTTTGTGAAATGTTGGAGGAGTAGCAAAGGCACATCTGCTGATCTGCGTGTCTTTAATTCTCTTAATGAACCTTTGTACCCCCCCCACTCCCCCCTGCCCCAGCTGGTCGAGGCAGAAAGCCATCCACATGCAGCCTTGGATCTGCCCGAGGTTTCTGGACCTGGTTTTCTTCGCCTCCGTTGCTGCTCTTGTGAGTGTTGGGTAGTCGGTTCGATAATTGTCATGAGAGAACTGTTTTTGTGAACTGGTGCTGTACAAATAAAATCTTGAAATATTGAACTCTCCGACACAAAGTAATGAGAGAAGCAATTTATCATTTGTTATTATATTTGTGTTCTGTTGTTCACTGAGTTGGAAGGTCTGTGTTCCAATTGCATGCTCTAGTTTTCCTTGATGAGATATAGTTTGATATAAAAACAGGACTTTGATAGGTTGATGCTGAGGGTGTCGTGGTGCCGGTGAACAGTCCCGATTGGATGAGAAGCCGAAATCCTCTCTGTTGCTTCATCACAAGAGAGCCCCAGTCTCCCTGCTCACCTCGCCCTGTGCCCCAGTATGTGACAGTCAGACCTCAGACCAGCCTCAGTCGCTGGGTAGCGTGTTGGCTGCGTGCCTTGGGACCGAGGTGTAAGCCAGGAAAAAAGAAAAAAAAAAAAAAAAAAAAAACAACATTTCTGCAGCCGATGTTTGTTTTTCTGACCAGGGGAGCAGAGGCAGGCGCACGGACAGGACGGAGAAAGGTATTCTGACTGCCAGACTGGCAAGAGGTCAAGGCATCCATATCGGTTTTCAAGCCTGAACCAATTATTGGTTTAAGCTGTGGTCGCCAGCCCTTTCTTCTCTCATCCTAAAGTCAGTTACACCAAGCCATAAAACTATCAGGGCTTTGAGAGGATTAGTTGAAGGGGCCAGTAGGAAGTGAAGCCAGGTTGCAGGGATCGCTGGGTGAATGAGTGAGAAACGGGGCTAATAAATCCACAGTGACCTTCTTATTTTTGAAGTGTGAGAATTGGTGTTCCCGAGCAGGACGGTGAAAAATCACTCATCGAAAAATGTCCTTGGCTTCGGGGAAACATTGGACTTCTTTCTACACTTCCCGAGATTGCCGAGGGCATCAGATATAAACCCCCCGCTCCCCCGCCAAATAAATAGAGATCACAAGATTAAATAACCGATAAATTCAGCTTGAGAGGATGACAGGTTTCAGATCAAGGAAATCACTATCACTTTCTTCTTAAGACCTCAAATCTCAAAAATGATACCTGTCTGTGGACCAGATGCTTTCTTCTCTGCCCTCATTCCTCCTCTCTCGGTGTTGGACAGAGACTTTGTGATGTTCCGGCCGGTATTCACGTCCTCATCCTACCGGCTATCTTCAGCTCAGAGTCAGCATCTTTTTTTCTTTTTTCAACACCCCTACGTCTTGGAAGTCCATCCGATGTCCCCTTAAACAATCCCAATGAATTGACACCAAACCACACCAAATTGTTAGGGCTTCAGATGTTGACATGAACATCTGGATTCACAGCTGTGAATCCTTCCGATGCATACGATGTCTCTGTCACTCTGGTTGAATCCTTCCTAGTGGAGCTGCTGGTTGGATTTACGTCCCTTGTTATCTCGTCTACTGACTTTTCCTTGAAGTGAAGAAACGCGTCATTCCTATCGCGTCATTTTCTTCGGAAAATGTGTCACACTTGTTTGCTGTTGCAGTAACATCAGAAAACAGCATCATTAAACTATTTGTTCTTGACTAAAGTCTATTGGCATTAATACGATTCCACCCCCAGAGTTTCAATATTTGATTAATAAAAGTTTGGAAAAAAACCCACAAAGTTCAAGGAGATTTTTTTTGTAGCTCACAGATCATCACGTTGGCTTGTTAAAATAAATGAATCACTCACACAGACCTACGTAAAACCATCTGTCAGGTTTCCGCGCCTTGTTTCGGAGCTGGAACGTTACGTCTATGCTGAGCGAACCGCCGCTCCACCTGTTCACATCCTTTCTCCTCCTCCCGTTTGATGTGGTTCGTCAAAAACCAAAGCACAGGGCTCTTTTATGGCCGGCTTTACCGGTCACCAGAAGCACCCCGTCTGTGAGTTGAAAGGCTCGTCTGCAACAAAAGGCTTCGATTGCAGCGAGAGGGTTCACGGCGAGGAGACGGAGAAAAACAGGACGCACAGAAGCCTGCACATATGGAACCTTTACAACGGGCTGCTACGTCCAAAGTGAAACAACACCACATTGTGTTGTTGTTGTTATTATTATTATTATTTTCTCCCTCCCTGCTCCGAATGATAAAAAGACAAGAACTTTCATTTTAATTTACGGTTTCGGCGCAATGCGAAAGGCACTTAATCGATTCCCTTAACAAGAAAAGCATGTTCGCCTCTCTGCTATCGACATTTTGGAACCAACACACAGAGACAAACACACATGTGTAACAGAGCAACAACTCTCCCAAAAACAAGCCAACAACCCGTCGGACTGAAACTCTGACAGAGTCACATGGACAAATAAACACATCTGGGCCTCCGACAGTTGTTTGCATCAACCAGTGGCTTCTCAGCAGTTTTTCAAAGGTTTTAAAGTCAGAAAACAACATTTATTAAATGTCCTCTGCGTTACTTTACTTTTAGTGCTGAATGTCCTCACACATTTGAAAGTTAAATGCCACTTTAGGATCATGTGATGCTGTAAATTCTGCTCTGTGCTGCTCTTGTTCGTCACTGACAGGTTTGTACTGAAGGACCGTTGGTTCACGGAGAAATATGGAGATGGAGACACACAGTTACACACGCGTCGGAAGGCGTCGGAGACTCCAGCTGAGTCCAAAGGTTAAAGGAGCTTGTGAAAATGTCTTTTTTCATTGCTTTTTAAAAAGATTGAACTGTGGTTGTTCACATCTTGACCTGCTGTGACTGTCGCTGCGTCTCTTTGTTTCCATGCATCGATGACATGTGCATTCTTTTTAGGTCTAATTTCATGAATTTCATCTTTGTAGTTAGGGTACCGTGTGAAGAATCCCGCTCCTGATGGTAATTGTTTCTGTCTTATGACCATCGTTGGACGTTTTTGTGCAAAGCCTCCTCATCACCACTTGTTTTATTGTGTATTATTTGTGTCACGGTGTAGAAACAGCTCAGTTCCTCACACATGACTCATCATAAAGACATCGTAGAACTAGCTGACAAAGTTAAATCGTCACGGCGACTCGTGGACGCTGCAGTTGTCACCGTTTACTCTGCTGAATGTCCGTTCACAGTCGCAGTCCCATGTATGAGAGACTTGCTCTCATACATGGACATACAGCTTTGGAAAAGAAACGCCTCGCTTGTGCAGACTTCTGGTGAGGATGTTGAGTTGAATTAACTCATGTTGCACATGAAGTGTTGATGTGGCTGCCAACAGTATCGTCCTGTGTGAAGTGGCTGGCGCCTTTGCCTGAAGAGGTGGAGGCAGAGGGCTGTTTCTGATTTTCAATATGGAGAATTGAACCAAATAAAAATGTTGGTAAGGAAAAAGAATGTGTTGTGCACATAAGAAGTTTCAAGTCGAGTCAGATTCTATTTGTATGGTGCCAATTCACATTCATATGTATATACTTATATATCTGTCTATTTTTTAATTTCTTTTTCATTTTACACATTCAGACAGCTCAGCCAGGTGATGCTACATTGATTTATTAACCATATATTGACCAGATAACGTGTCTGATTGTTGAGATCGATCTCTGCCTTTCATCGCAGTAGAACTGTTATCAATTTGACCTGTACGTTGTACTTTTTGCCTTGTAGAAGTTCTTACCTGGCACGACTGTGCAGTCCAGAAATAGCAGGACCTGTACACACTCTGGGAGATTTCTAAACTGGCTTTGGTAGGAAAAGAAAACCAAACTGAGATTATGTCAAAACCAAACAAAGCAAACCACCTGAGCTGAAGCAGCCTCTGATTAAAATACCTGCGGTCTGCAGATAGCGTAAGGTTCCCTCTGCACGGCTCATCACCCCAGGCCGTAAAATTTGAGATCACTTTACCGAGCGTTGGAGGACCACAGCCAGTTATGTCACACATATTTAACAGCAGCTGGGAGGAAACCAAAATAAATCCACAGCGATGTTAATAGCAATTTGATCTAGTGGAGGAAAAAAAACCCATATAACCACCTGAGATGTTGTTATTCTTTTAACACAGTTGACTTTGTAACACAAGAAAGTGCCAAAGCTGCGTGTTTGTGTCAAAACCTTTTCAGCGCTCTGACACGGCAGGACGCGTGTTTCCAGGTAATGTGCTGCGACATTTGTCAGCATTTTTTACTGTTCATTAGCTCAACTGTTGTGGTTTGAGTTGTTGGCGTTCAGCTTTGGAAACCCTGTTAGTTCACACCGCTAATGTACTCGGGCATGTACAAATATTATTCAGTCTGTCACAAGCAGCTTTCTGTCTCGGTGTCATTCTGTTTTTGTTTCACCTTGATCTTCCTCTTGTGTTAACGGGTCGTTTGACCCGTGTCTTAAATACAGTAACAACACTCATCTATCATCCGATTTGTTTCTCATTACTTGGTTAGTTCCTTATCTATGAAGGTATTGGTTCTAATATTTTTGGTGGGGGCGTCTGGGCCTTTTTTTTGTCAGTTTGCCCCTATGTGCACTCTGCAAGTCACCAGCTCTCTACTGAATTGACCTCACATGTCTGGAAATGCCCGTCTTTGTTTGTTTTTGTTTTGAAAAGAGCTGGCTGTCAGCGTGTTGGCTGACAGTGCACTTTTGATTTCATTTCTGGCTATAATTATTGCTTCATAATCTTATTTTTATAACTGGGTCAAAACCGACCCTGACGACACAAAAGGTCATTTTATAATTTGGTGAAAAATGTTTTATTTTGTTGAAACAGAGGTACCTGACAATAAACAACTTTATGTAGCTGTTTTATGCATTTAAAATCTAAAACGAGAGGAAGGTTACTCGTGTCATGGACGTAACACACACACACAAACACGCGGGCCGTTGGCTGTAACTCCTGGCCGTTGGGCTGAAGCAGCCGTCTGTCCAGTCGCGTCTCTGGCCCTGAGTCGGAGCCCTCAGCTCTTCCTTTGATGGCTCCATTAGGAGCCTTACGTTTGTGGTGTGTGCTGGCAGCAGCCCTGGACGTTATCTGTCACAGATGCTATTCCTCACCTCCCACTGCTTTACTGGCTTTACTGCCCATTAATTCTGCCTGTTCACATGCACCACTTCAACGCCAAAATGACACTTTCATTATTAGGCCTCCGACACATTCTTCAGCAAAGAATCCAGTAGAACGTCTGTTAAAAGGAGGTTTTCGAGGCGCAGACCCCCTTTCTACTTGAAGAAAACGTGTTTGGAATAATCTGAGTCAGGTTTAGTGGAAATCCTGAGTTTGTAAATCAGGAAATGGAGGATGAGTGCTGATGTTTTCTGTTTCATGTAAACTGACAGTCATCAAACCAATTCAGTTGATCAGTAAATCTGAAATAAGGGCAATTCTGCAGAGTTGTCCTTATTTCAGGATGAAAAAACAGTTTTTTTAAAACTAATCCTGGTTTCCGGAACGGGCCCCTGGTGTTTATTTGCTTGTTTAATTGCTCGGTCTCTTAAACAATCACAAAACAGAGGAAAAAAAATCTTCACTCTTGTCTTACCAAATGCTGCTTGGTCTCTACGACAGAGAATAGCATTAAACCCGCTAGCTGGACAAACTCATATCAGATTCACAATGAAATATTTGCAGTGTTTGTGCGTTTTCTGTGGATCGCATTGTGATCGCATTTGCAAAGTCTTTGCGTGAATCAGGCACATATTAAGTTTATATCCACTGCCGAGGTATTTCCTGTTGTTCAGGCCCGTTTACACTGTCACATAAAAACATGAGATTACACGCTACAACATCAGACCGTAAAGAAAGCGGAGCAGCAGACAAAACAAGAGCTGCAAATTCCACTCAACTGTAAAGGACGCTAACAATTTTATCATCACTGTTTACTCCAGAGTGACATTTTTGTGGCTCTGTTTAGTTTGTTGTCAAATATGATTTCTCATCCAGCACCGAGATGGGGTGTGTGTTTTTCCGCATGCATAATTGAAATGCCTTCACACTGTGGATGTGAAACTGTACACGGACGTGTTTTCCAAAATCACACTCCTCTATTTATTCCACTGCTGAGTTGGACGATTTGATGCCAGTTAAGTCAAAGTGATTCGCACAAAAAAAAAAAAAAAAACTTGATTACAGAACTTCTCCTGTTGCTTTGATTTCGTCTCTGTCCAGGATCTTCATGAATCCTCTGGATAACATAAACAATGAAAACAGAACAAAGATGTCCATATAATAATCAACTCTTGATGTTTGGAGATGATGTTTGTTGCGGAGAGACAAAACGCTTCAGTGGAAATCGATTTAAAGATTCATACTGTTGAAACGTTCAGTTGAGGTGCTTTTGGCCGTAGGTGCTAAGTTGGTTTGTCAAAACAAAAATCTTATTTCATGTTAGTTAGTGACAGAAAACTGCTGAGAAAAATAGCAGACCTTGTTATTCTCTTCTGGCAAATCCAACCAAATCAAAACTATTTAAAAACGGAACATTTTTGTCTTAATTATCTCAGTTATCTCAATGTGAACTGCAAGTTTGGGGGGGTTGTTCTGATCATTTTCAGCACTGCACATTCCTCGTCAATATTCCTGACACATCCAAAGCCTGAACACATACATGCACCTTAAATGACCCTGTACGGGCAGTAAAGGGGTCAAAGGGCACCCATACATCTGTACCTCTGGACCTTCACATTCACCCCTGTGGGTGAGATGAAGAGCCCCCTGCATTGGGCTGACAAATGGGGCAGGGAGATGAGACAAGATGCATAAATCTCTCTCTACTTTTATTACATCCGATAATACAAAAGCTTTGTTGCATTTGGAGCCAAATGACAAAAACTTTTTTTGTTTGTTTTTTTTAAATAAGAAATGCGTGCTCATGCTCAGTTCAGCTCGGCTTCATTTCAACGTTAAGAGTTAAAGCAAACATTGGTCTTTAGATAATATTCAATAATATGAAGCTTTTTTTTGCAAGGAATTGACTGTTTATTGCGTAAATTCCAGTAAAACAAGTCAGTGAGTCAGAACTGACATGATTTGATCCAGACCCCTGTTGCATTTCAGAGACTGAATCAAGCGCCACAGCGGCAATTCCAAATATTTAAATCTGTTACCATTGCAGATCCATTGGGCATAATTTGGCTGATTATGTTTTATTAAGGGTATGAAGTTAAACAGTAGTAACACCCCCCACCCCCCCCTCGGCTTTCCGCTTTCCGCCAACTGGGAGTAGTTTCTAGATGGAAAAAGCCTCTGTCATACGAACCGTGAGCAAATCTTAGTGGTTAGTGAGTGTGAAGGGGGGGGTCAGAAGGTGCCAATAAACGTATTAGTGTCATTTATTTTTCAGATCACGATGATGAGCGTGCTGAAGTTGACCGTCTCCATGAGAGCTTCAGTGTTTCCATCGACACCACTTATGTTTATGGAGAGAAGAGTCCATGAACATGTCAAAGTAACTTTGGGTCCGAAACGACGCTGACGCTAACCTCTGGAGCATCTCATACCTCCTCATAACTCTTTTTTATAGGCCACACTGATACGTTTTCCCACGAGAACCCTAAACATCAGCTGGAGAGCAGAGAGAAGCACCGGGTATCACACCAGCATCACCAAATGTAGAGATGAACGGACAAAAAGGAATTCTCTAGGGAACTCCCAAAGCATCAATATAGTTTGATCGAAACTCTGAATACTAGTCTGTAAAAAAAAAAAGAAGCACTTTTACAGTGTTGCTTTGTGTTGTGTGTTTGTGTTGTGTATTGATCTGTTCAGTCAGGTTTACAAACTTTTTAAAAAAAATCCCTGATAGTCCTCATTGAGCACCAGAAATCAACATTATTTCCCTATAAACTATTTGAAATTAGCATCCCGCAACTCCAACACATAGCTCAGTAACAGGGAGCTCAAAGAGATGCACTGTGTGATTTTTCCATTAACAAATCTTCTTGACTTGGGTCAATAGGTGAGGGTCAAAGCAGGGAGGGGGCGGGGGTTGTGTGTGTGTGTGTGTGTGTGTGTGTGTGTAATTAGCCCAGACATGAAAAATGAGCACTAAAGCAGAATAATGTCTGTTATGGACGATCCATAAAAACGTGCTGTCTCATTCACTCATTCACTGATTCATCTGTGCCAGTGGGTGATGCGCCATTAATTCTACCGTTAATCACGTGGACAAGTACGTTTCCTAACTGTGTGACCTCAGAGACCATCATACCTCCAGAAACACCCATCGTGGCGTGTCTGGGGTCCTGCAGCACACACATCCATTTGTTGTCAAGATGTGACAGTCCAGGAAAGTAAGTTATCGCTCATGGTGCGAAACCATACTCGTCACATTCCATTTGAAGGGTGAAGGTTCGTGAAAAGGCTCATGAGGTGAGATGAATGGATGGATGCTGATCACATGACCACGCATCGCTAATTCAAGTTCCAAAGCACTGAATTAGGTTCTCCCTACACACTGACAACATGATTAGAAAACTTCAACCTGAGAGAGACCTTTGACCCCAGAGCTGGACCTAAAACTTCTTCATCACCTCTGACACCATCTAATGACACTCATTTGCACACTGACCTCCTGAACATTACCAGACTATGAGGCCATGATAACCACGCTAACAGCTACTTCCCTCAACTCGTGTTCAGTTTCCTACATCAATTGTCTTTTCTTTTTTTTGTCCACATGTCCACTGCCTCCTCAGTGTGCCACACAGGTAGATTGTGTTATTTAATGCGCGTGAAAGCGGGAAAGAGCGAGAAACGCGATGCAGCGAACACACTGGCGCAGTCACAGTGTTCTGCAGCCTCGGTGCCATCAGCTTTCTAACTGCCAAGCATCAGAGCGTATTAGCCCGTTAGGACGTTACTGAAGACTTACTCCAGATGTGCACAGACGCACAAGCACATCTGACAACAAATAATCACATGACCTCAAATGTCTGTTCAGTTTGCTTTCAAGGGTACAGCTTGTTCTCTGCTGGGTTAAGGAAACATGGAAAACAGCTTATTGGCCCATTAGCATAAGCACACAGACGGCGAGGCATGCAAGCTGGTCCATAGGTGCATCGGGTAAGTGAGCACGCACGGGCTGGCTCCGTGTTTTCTCACGGATAGCTTCGCCTTATCACATTCATTCCACATCCAACATCTGCATGTGTGTCAGGTGGAGGCAGATTCCAGTAAACTCAGTGATTCACCCAAATACGACAGGATGCCAACATAAGTTCTAAATTTTTGCCCCTCTGAGTTCTCCTCCAACGGTTAAGTTGTGGCTCCAATGCCATGACCTGATGCCATTATAGTAAGTGACACGTTGCACCCTTATAGTGTGTGTGTGTGTGTGTGTGTGTGTGTGTGTGTGTGTGTGTGTGTGTGTGAAAGAGGACTGCAGGCAAGGGGAGGGAGGAAGACGCTAATTGAAATTCCTTCAGCCATGTCTGGCAGAGTCTTGGTGTCTGAGTGGCACACACACACACACACACACACACACACACACACACACACACACAGATGCACAAGCGCACACACAGACATGTGCACACCGGCCTGGACCCTAATAAAAGTGGGCTTTGCCATATGGAGGCCATGTGCAAGACTGCGCTCTCTCTGTGCTCAAGTGTGCGCGTGTGTGCGCGTGTGTGCGCGTGTGTTTGATCTCGGCAGTAAACGCACAGATACACATGCCTGGAGACCTGTGACGAGCGGCGACGCAATGGATGTCGTATTGTAGGTACAACTGCAGAGAGTTGTTCTCATCTTGGGGGAGAACACACATCGTTCTCAGCAGCAGGTAAATGTGGATGGGCTCAGCCTGCCACACTCCTGCCCGTCCTCCCTGAGGCCGTGCAGCTATTCTGAGCTGCTCTCCAAGCCAGAAAACTGGTCCTGGAGAACTTCCAGATGTATTTAACCTGAAGATAAAGATATGGACAACGGAATGATAACAACAGATTTACGCTTCTGTGTCAGCCACGGAGAACGGTAATAACCCCGACAAGTCGTCTGCTGTCGCCTGTATTCCAATAACCGCCGTTAAAACATCAAGAAACACGATTTGGGCCCAATCTGATGTGAAGTCAGATTGTGTTTCTGCTGTTTGTTTACACACATTCATCAACATCCAGGTGACGACAGACTTCCTGTTCCGTGTGACTTTAATGTGGCTGAACGCTGCTGGAGGGAGTAAAATTGAGCTTCGTCGACCCTTCCCGGGATAAACAAAAGTTAGAATAACAGTCTGCAAAGTGCATAATCAGAGCGGGAGTCACATGGTTATCATTTCACATCTCAGTGTGTGTAACCTTTTACTTGGCTAATCGCTCTAACGATAGAACAATAGCAGCGAGTAGAGGGTGGGTGTGCTTGTCATTCTCCCCAGGGGTTTGGTAATGGCCGTGTTTTAGATATTTCTTCAAAGAGGAAACTTTCTCTGGGCAATCTCTAATTGGTTCCAGTGGATCATCTTTTTTTTTTTCTGTGTGCCTCTCTCTTTTTTTTTTTCCTCCGGTCCTTTCCCAGTCTCCCTCTGTCATGATCTCCTCTCCCAAACTCTCTGTAATCTGGCAAATATGTCGGCCGCTACACATGGCAAAAATGTTTGAAAGCATGCAGCTATTGTGTTAGTTCTTTCGCTCCGTCAGACGTCGTATTGCCCAGTCTTAGTGAAAACAGACACAAACACAGTAGGAGACCACCTGTGTGTCTTTGCTCCTCCTTGTTGAATTCTGGTGCGTTTGCATCGTATTCTGTTGACTGGAATAAGGATTCAAAGTGGCTGAAGGCTGACATGTTACTTACTGTATGGGTCGTCCTCACTTTTGGTGCCATTAACTTTCCCTTTCTTGTCGATGCGAAGAAAGAATTTCTGGTAGGAGAACAGTTTCCGTCTGCGCACGTCCCCTTGTAGATGATTGTAGCTGCTCCGCACGTGACGTCCGACGATTGTCGCAGAGGATGAGGACAAATTGGTCGCCCGTGGCAACCTCGCCGAGGATGCGTGCAGCGGTGCAGGGGAGGCGGAGGCCGGGTGAGATGAGATGTGGACGTGAAGGGGGGTCCCTTCATGTGCATTGTGCTTCTCGTCTTGGTTCAAGTGGGATGACAAAGGGGACAGGGGCGAGGACGAGGACGGTCCTACCAGGAGAAGCAGGAGCAGGACGCTGAGGAGGGCTGATGGAGGTCTGCAGCAGGGGCGGGAGGAGAACCAGGCGACCCGTGCACCTTGTGTCACTGTCCATCTACACATGGTAGTGGAGCTGGCAGAGCTGTGGAGATGCTCAGGGACTGGGGCATGCTGAGCTGGGTGCAAGGAAGAGGGGACAAGAGTGGGAGAACCCCCCCCGACTGACCGATGAGACCTCCTGTGCCTGGGAACCCACAACCTCCCCGGGACCGTAGGTGTCACAGATGTACACTTGTCAGTAAGAAGAAGCAGCTTCCCTGACTCTGATTATTCCTCAGCTGTGCCACAAGAATGCCCCAACATCCATCACCTGGTAACAAGAAGAACCGGGGGGCTCACCGCAGAGATCCCTCACCTCCTCCTCCTCCTCCTCCTCCACCTCCTCCTCCTCCTCCTCCCAGCGCAGCCACTCTTCTGGTTGCTCTCACTCACACGCTCACTCAAAATTCCTTTTTAAACTTGGAACATGCACCCTCACTTCACAAGACCAAAACACACTGTAAGTTCATTCATTTACACTGATAAAATCTTCTCTGCACACGTGCTCCCGACCGTCTATCCCCTCCAGTCCAGGGAGAAGGATGAAGGTTTGGAGAGACTATGGCCGACTGTTCCGCATGCTAATAAATTAATAGACTACAAGAAATCGATTAATGCTGCTTCTCTTAAAATGTCCAGAGAGATCCAAGGATGGCGGCTGCAAAACAAGTCAAAGGATCCAGACTTTCTTCTGGTGGTTTGTCCTGTGCAGTCGGAGCCGGTTGAAGTGTGTAAGTGAGCCCTCTCCTGTGCGTCTGTCAGTGAGCTGAGCTCTCTTGGAGTCTGAGCACTGAACCAGTGCGTTGCCTCTCTTCTTTCCCTCTGTGTGTGACTCCCTCTCCTTTGGCCCCCTCCCTCTTTCTTTTGCCTCTCCCTCCCTCCCTCCCTCCCTCCCTTGTATCTCTATCAGCGGTGCCCTCTCTGGGTTTCTGGAGTTTTCCTGAGGTGACTGACTTTAGTCTTTGCTTTCACCTTATTTATCTGCTGCAGTCGGCCAGATGTCATCTCTTAGTGTAATTGGACGTCTATGAAAACCACTCGGCTTTGAAGAAGTCTGTGTGTGTGTGTGTGTAACAACATGGTGTGGGGGGGTCTGTTTTTCTGTCTCCTCCCCTTCGAAACTCCACCAATGGAGCAGAAAATGAAGAAAAGAAAATCGATCATTTCTATTTCTTTGTTTTCCCCAGAATTGTGGGCACATTTTTTTCTTAAATATTGTTTTTATCACTGAGGCTGTTTTGCATTTTAGCACCAGCTGTTGATCAAGTGTAAAGTAGTGCAAAGTATAAAGTACTTTATGTGTCAAATTATTTCAGTTTTTATTTTAAAATAAACATCATTGATCGAAACCAGAATTCTTATATTTCAAATACAGACAGTTCAATTCTAAATGACGTGAAGATGAGGCTATGAAAGATTCCTTCTCCCCTTAATGTGGCAGCTGCTGGAGCCTCTTCTACTTTCAGTCATTTCTGTTGTGTTTTTCATTTTCTAAAACATCATCATCAGCACCATCTTCCCAATCAGCAAAGGAGATGTAGGGTGCATTGGTCACAAACAATTGAATGCAAAAGTTCTTCTTTTTTTCCCCCAGTAATTTAATTCAGACAGTGAAACTTTCATACATATCAGATTCATTCAAACGTTCTTCAGCCTTTTTCTGTTCTAATTTTGATAGATATGTTTCGCAGTTCATGATCATCAAAAATCCAGCATCTCAGATTTCCGATGGACGGTATGCATAATATGGTATCAAATATTGTGACATTTTGTGATAGGATTCAATTATGAACATATCATATCAACATTCCTGACAAAATCTACATACGTTTTCCATGATGATAGATGAATTCAGATGGATTACGTTGCGTGTTGACATCATTTTCAGTCTAAATTGAATATTAGAAGAATGCAACTGCATCTGTATCATCCTGATTTGTGAGAAGCGCTGACATATTTTAGCTACATCAAGTTCCCCTCAGGTGTTTTCATATATGTGACCTTGTGATTTCTCCTCTCGGACCATCTTGGGCTTAACCTTTTAATATTCCTCCGCACTCTGGATGAAAGAGGGTTTTCCGCATTTGCCAGAATCTAGGTCTGCTGTCTGGTTCCAGCATTGTTCAATTTCCTTTTCACATTGTCAGACACCAGCCATATCCTCCTCTCTTCTGCTGGTACCTCTCCGTCTTTACTGGAAGTCCTGATGCTCTGCAGCAGACATGTTGGAGTTACTTCAGCCGTCCGTGTTTTAATCCATCAGGCCATTAGTGCCTCTGCAAATCCGGCTGCTTGATGAGGAGACGCCAACAACCTAGCCACGACCAGGCAACGTGAAAATCCTGCACACTGAGCCAGCGTGCCGCTCTGTGGTGGTTAAGATTATACAGATGTTGGATGCTGCCAACAATCTGCTACTCATGTCAGCTTTACAGCGTTCTGTTTCCCGCTGTGGTGGAGCTGCTGTGCAGAGTTTTACAAGGTGTGTAATCATCATCAGTAATTCATGACATTTTATTTTTCTGCAGCGTGAGGTGTATTTATCACTAGTAGTATGAGGTAACACTGAGATAATGGTAATTGTACAAATGAAGTAGTTGGTTCAGAGTTAAAAATACGACTGTGTATCACATCCTAATTAAGAGAAGGATGATTCTCAGCAATTACCAGCCTTATTCAGTTAACTGACAAGTTTGGTTTAACTATCACAAATCTGATATACTAAAATAGTGGAATCTATTGGGTCCCCCCCCGAGAAACCCCACATCATTATTTAGATAATAAAATGGATAGTAACAAATAGCCGCCAGTGTTTTCATATTATCAAATATCCCAGGATCGTTTACGTGCCAACGCCTGGGAGATGTTCAGCACCACGGACAGCACATGACGAAGAATTTAAATCGAGGAACTACAAGTTGCATGTAAATGAAGCGCACCTTTCCGATGCCGTCAGTCGGTTTGGTATCTGTTGTGATGGATGGAGTGTGTGGAGGTCCTCTGCTTCAGCCTTCGTCACGTTCTCATTCGATCCTTCCCGAAGGAGCCAGAAAAGCAGTGATGCTGCTGAAAACCGAACTGATGATGTCAATGACACCGACCAGGAGTCGCACAAGTGTTTCATATAAAATCAAATGCATTTAAGACAGCTATGGTTTGAAAAGCAGAACATGATACAATAAAAAATACATGTGCCTCTGTGAAAGCGTCCAGACCCCGAACGTGTCTCTGTTCCACCTTTTAACACACTTGATTTAAAAATGTTTCATAATTCCCATGTCGTATCAGTAAACACCCAATCTCATTGAATTCTTTATTAGTTACTGATCAACTATTGGCTGTTTCTGCAGCGGTCCTAACCAGACTCAGATGTTGGAAGCCCGTCGTCTGTTTCGTCACACCAGCTGCATTGAAGTTCTCTCTTCTGAGAGAGGCTGCAGGGGTTTCCCTGGCTGGGACCCATCAGCCTTCAGACGCTGTTTGCTGGACAATATGTCACATAACTCTTCATCACGTTATCGGCGGACTGGTTTGTACATCAAGAGTGACATGTGAAACTGTTTCTCGCCTGTTGTTGTTTTAATCTCACCCCGGTCTGTTTGTCTGTTTGCTTTGGGCCAGAGCTGGTAAACCCAGTTCTTGACACCGGCGTTGGTCCTCCTGTCAGTAGATCATGAAACTGACATATTGGTTTTCAATGACACTTTGAGCAGGGGTTGAGACATGAAGAGCCCATTGAATTTGGAAAATCCAGGTAATTTTCTGAATTTCTGTAATTTCTCCATGGACCATGGCGGAGGTCTGCATTCTCTACATGTCCTTACATTTTGGTGTGGGAACCCCCCCCCCCTCCCCCCCCCGCGTGTTGCCACAGAGAAGAAACAAGTCAGTCTTGTGCTTTTGACTTTAACCACTGTCGCACTTTAAGAATGAAATGAATGAAAGAAGTAAGAGCGTCTGGGGATTCGGGCCGCGATGAGCTGACGCAGGTTCCTTCTGGCTCGGTTGGTCGTGCCTGTGATAGCGGCTTGATTGCTCCTGTCTGAAGAGAGACCACTGCTCAGCAGCAGCAGTTCACTGATTGTGACTGTTTCATTACAGCAAAACGTCTCTCCACTCGTTTGACTCGGACGAGCTCCACCTCTGCAGATATGAGGTTACTTGTCATTAGAGACGCATTCAAGTCCTCGGATGGACAAAGGGAGGTTCTGCTGAAAGTGAACTTCCATCAGCGCTCTGATAATCCAAACACTTTGATTGGGCCTTGTCTTTAAATCTAAAGCATCAAATCAATCACCAGGGGTCCTTGAGGAGTATTTTGTCATTGGTTTCATATGCTCTGCAATAAAACATGTAACAACAGTCATCCAGGGACCGAATCTCATTTTATGGGTGCCGGTGGGAGGGGGGGGGTCGTTTGTTTGAGTTTAAGGGTCCGTGCCGTGAAGTCTAAGAACTACTGCTTGAAAGCACAGCTGGGTCTGTCGTTTCTGTCGGTTCAGTGGAATTTACCACAGGCCCGGATCAGTGTGTCAACTGCAGCAATAAGAGAAACATAAGTAAAGGCCTCTTGCTCAAACTGCCTCAAGAGTTGTGTCAGACAAGGAGTTTTCGCCGTCAAATCACATAAACAAAAATGTTCAGAGACTTCACACGCGGCCTCTTCTTTCTTGCCACGCACTGAAGCAGGTTTATAATCATCACTGACTGCGAAGCCACAAACACAAAGGTGGCACCCCATAACAGAGATAATTATACATTTGGAGGAAAGTGCTTTCTTGATTTGTTTCCTTAAGACCAAACACACCTGTGAGACGCCGACGACGTCCTCCTGTGTCGCTTCTGTTGCGTGTCGGCTCGCAGGAATCAGAACCCACGACGACCGTCGTTGAGGTGAAGTATCACTGTGGATGAAAACGCTCTGCCGACCGGACAGGAGTCCCTGGAAACTCCTCTGGTTTCTACTGTCAAATAGACCGAGAAGCCGAGAGAGGAGCTGCTCTAGTTTGGAACGGCCCACGTTATAAATCTGACATTCCCAAACCACATCTGATCCATCTGCAGCCAGTTTCATCCAACATTTGTCAGCTACTCGCTGAAATGACACACTGGGACTCCCCCCTCCCATGGTGCCAGTCCTGTTGTTTGATTCCTCTTCTGAAACTCCTTTAATGACTGTGTGTCTTTCTGTCATCGGTATACTCAAATGCTGGAATGTTCTCATGAGCCACGCTGTTGTAATGAATTTTATTTTGGCCCCTTGTGCAACCAAGTCATGTTCATTTCCAACACTTGTTAATCTCCTGGCGGCCATTGTGGTGTCAGTGAAACGAACCGGCTGACCCGGAGCTCCACACGTAGTAGAGTGGTAATAACAACGGTTCCCATCTACAGTAGGTAAACACACTGCGCAGTACTCTCCAGTCACTTTGATGCAGTTATTTAGATAAACCAAGCACATGTCGTGGATCCAAATGGTCACTTTGTTGCCAGATATTGAAACAGTCTAAAGAGCTGAACGGGATTCTTGTTAAAGTACTACAAAATGTACACATTCAGTCTTGTACCTGTACTGCACAAACACAATCCACTTACTATTGTTGGAACACGCTCAAAGTACATTAGAGATTGCAAACACAATTATCTCACAAATATTGTCAACAGAGATGTCTTCAGTAAATTATGGATGTGGCGACCGAGCGCTGGTTCCGGGTAAATAATGCAACAGGTGGATTAGTTCTAGTCGCAGAGAAAGCGAGCGGATGGATGAATCACTGTGGTTTTTGAAATTGGAAAAAAAAAACACGACATTATGTACTAGAGCAGATTCATGTGATAAATTTATCACGGAAAAAAACATAATTTATTGTAGTTTTTTTAGTAGATCAGCGTCAACTTGAATTTTCATTTTGAAGCGTATATTATTTAACATCGTTGGCAGAGTAAATGGGTTTGACATTCTAGCAGAAACCGGTCCAGTCCGGTCGTGGAGAGACCGGTGGATTGTTTTGATGGTTGATTTTTCCCATTGGTTGTCTTTTTCTTGATTTCAGTGACAGCGACAGTAATGTTGTCTGGTCAGTACAAATTATTTACCTGTCACGCTCCTCAGAGGATTCACCGCAGTTTACCGTTCACAAAACCGAATGCGTACGTGTGAAACAGATGTTTTTCCTCTCTGTCTGCACTAACTTTCACATTTAAACAATAGCACAGACATCCAGTGCTATAATATATCTTTCTTTCCACGGGTGCGTGCTGTGCCAGCAAGCTTCACAGGAACAAAAGTTCATTTGCACAAACCTATGAAACAACTGCTATTATGCAGGATTGCGCCAGGCAGGAGGTAAAATGGCGGCCAGGTGTGGATTTGGGAGCAGAAACTCGAGATTTACTCCTCTAAAATGCTCCCAGATTTTCCAGGCATGAAGACCGTCTCTCTGGCTCAGCACCTTTTTTGCATTTTGAGCATAGCTTTCTTTTAACCGCAACGGAATGCACCGACAATCACTTACTGATGCACAAGTCATGCACACGCATGTTCACCTTAAGGTCAAATGAGGGTTAGAGGTCGGAGGAAAGAGTGAGACACACTGTAGGAAGTTCAGCTCCTTTCTAATGTTACAGAGACCCTTGAAACCTCACAGCACACACACACACACGCACACACACACACACACACACACAGCACAACCTCTCTCTTCCATTACTTTGCCCGTGTGTGAAACCAGACACCAGCTCTGTTCCATGTAGCGAGGTTAGATTTCAGGTGTCAGGTTGACGTGAGACGTTTCCACCCGCACCTTTCCTCTTCCTCACCTTTGGGCGCTCGCTCGGTTTGCAGGCGGCCGACGTCTTTGGCTGTGACCTGAACCTGCTGCACATGTACACAAGTGGCAGACAGCTGCCTCGGTAAGCCACCTTATCGTTATCCTGATAAAAGTGCGTGATAAACTCGTAAGAACTGTCTAAATGGTGACGGGTCACACACACACAAACACACATTCCCATCTACTGTCACAATCTCCACTGGTCTGCACGCACACACACACACACACACACACGTCATTTCCCGTTCATTTGTCAAACCCGCATCATCAACAATTCTGTACTTAAATAAAAATGTAGTTTTTCAAAACATTTGAACGAACTATTCATGTTCAATGTTTGTTAAAACATGCAAAAATACTTTTATTTACAGAGTGGAAACAGACTATGAAGTGTTTTAGGTCGTGTTTTATTCATAGTAATAATGTAAATAACTAGTTGTAAGTTATCGCAGCTTTTTCTCATATATTCCAGCTCCGTGGGAGGAAGAGAGCTCGACAGGGGGTGAAAGACAATTATGTCTGGTCTCTGATGAGAGAAGAAGTAGACGAGGCTCTGTGATGTGGTGAAACCGTCCAACGGTGCCCAGGTACGCAGGCAGACAAAAGACAGCAAACGCAAAGCCGTAAAAACACACACCGAAAAAAACTGTCTAGACACGTTAGCAAAGCAGAGAGGATCCGTCGAGGGAAGACGTTTGTTTGTAGGCGACGGAAGAACAAGAGGGATTGATCAGAGGTGTTTGAAGCAAATAAAATAGAACTGTTTTAACCTGTTCTCTACATCGGCTTCTTTTCCTGATTCGATACAGAGACGAGCCAAAGCTTTGGTGTGTTTTTATGAGACATTTATCTGGGACTATTCAAAGCTCCTGGCTGCGTGATATGTACAATATCATCAGTACAACTCTGACCTCCAACTGGTTTCCTCTCATTTCAGGATTTTTCCTCGCAGGTTCCGCTCATTAGTGTTCAACTGCGGCACTGTGCAAACATCCGCCCAAATAAAAAAAAGAAAGAAAATGCATCTGCTCCATAATTATCAGTGTTGTTTCTAGTCCATATGACAGACATTTTCCTATTTCATGTTTTTCCAAAATCCTGCAGCGGATAAAATACGTATCACAATAAAACTGCTTTCATCAGAAAATGAGTAAATCAGTAAAGCAGCTCTAGACTCCTTATCTCACTCTTTTATTTTCATTTCTGTCATATTTTCAGAGTACCTGAAGAATAATTTAGTGAGTTTTATTTTTACTTTCGCAATTATTACCATCAGCATTGTATTTTTCTTCTTGCTTGGAGCTGCCACAGCCACGAGAACATGCAGAACCTTCCATCACAGGATGACTGGGCGTTGAAGCTGGGGGGAGGGTGGGGGGTTGGGGGGCTGTCAGGTTTTGTTTCATTACTTTAAATCACACTCAATTTTCTCCTGAACATTCATTTGCTGATTTGCTGTCAGACCAACATCAGATCTAACCTCTATCTCTGTTTCACTGTAAACACTGTGCGTGTGATAGTTGCTTGACGATATAAGTTGTCGTTGTCTGTAACAACTGTGTTTCTACTCTTTACAAGGCCGAACATGAGCATGTGTCGTTATGTGCTCGAGCTGGCTTTGATTACACGCCAGCGCTCGCAACACCCAACGCACTAACGACATTAGAAGACGCTCTGCTACCAGACACAGACACACTTGAAGCACACAAATGAACCTGTGGCTTACGAAACCACAACAAACATGTGCCGTCGGACCGACTGCGTGTCTGAATGTGGTGTTTTCTCCTGTTTACACTCGTCTGTAATGACGGGGCCGTTAGACGTGAGACATAAAAGGAGTCATCACACCCGTCCATGGGCCGTGATGAGGCCGGGCTTCCCCTCGTCTCACCGCCAACGCTGTAACTCCTCACGTGTCCTGACCCAAAGTAACTCCTGACGTTCTCATGCCTCCGTGTCCGTAGTTCTCCACCAAGGTTTTCAAGACAAGAAACGTCTCCATTTCTAGATTTATCTTTGGTTGTAATCCACTTCATACAATATGTTTCACTGTTGGAGTACAATGGTTGTCTGTCACTCTTGAGTTAGGTCAATCCAATAATAATAAGTCATTTTTCTCCAGCCTTTTATTGCAAAACGGCATTTGTGACTGACATTTTAAATAGTTTTAGAGAATATTTTTACAGTGAGATATCTCATTATTTTACTGAAGTAGCAGGTTCTATTTATGTGTGTTTACATCTATGCTTAGTCACTTTCCACCACCAACTGATCTCAAACGGTGAATTTAGATCAAATAAATAAAGGTAAAAATATTTCCTATCCCCCTGGACCTCACATGAGCAGCATTCTAGGCAATAAATGAAAAATGCACTACAATTTCCTCCGAGTCCCACCGCCGCTCAGCATACCCTGCGTAGTTGTGGCAGGATAACAACAACAACGACATGACACAGATACGGACGCCGCGAGTCGTACGACGGGATTTTTGTGGACTGACGGACACAGACAGCTGAGCACAGTAGAGAATGTTTCCATCATTAACCACCTGCTGCCGGTCCTGGACGTTGACAGCTTTATGAATATATGAACGTCTGGGTGAGCGTTTGTTTGCATATTTCACAAACTAAAAGGTTTCCAGTCTTCCAGCAATTCTCTTTCGATGTCGCCACCAAAACCTTTGTCATCGACTGCCTGACGCTTAGATGGAACTTTCTCCCTCCCGAGTGTGTTTATTTTTAAAGTAGTGGAATCTCAGTGTTGTCAGTAGAGATTCTATTGGAGCTTTCTAGGTTTAATTTCAAACGTTTCCCCTCTCAGTGCTACAACTAGGTCTTCGTTCTCAGTGTCTGTGAAGCTCGTGCAGCGTTCACCCTCCTTCAGCCCCACAGACACATCTAACGTCCAAACACTGATAAATCAGCTTTATCTTCTTGTCAGTTGCGCAAACGTCTGCACCTCATGCACACGTCGAAGAATCTGGTACCGCATCATTCCTTTTTTTTTTTTTAATAACCAATTAATCACCGACCTTGGTTGACGCTGAGAAATAACGTTTGTAACGTTGACCCAGTTCCTGCAGAAAATAAAACAAACACACATGATTCAATGACTATTCGACCTTACGCTGCGGATTACGGCACTTTGTCTCAGTGGGCCGTTGGTTTGAAACCTCATTACAGCGTCTGTGATCTTGGATTTAATTCTGAACCTGACATCGACTGGTCCACTGGCTCGAGACATCCGCCGACTCACCAGGAGGGACCTGGATCACGGCCCACTGACGCTTCACCAGCTGGACACACTTTCAGTCAGAGTGAATTGTTATCGTCCATGTTACAGACCGTAAATAATTATAGTCAAATTATTGAAGATCTTTTCCAGTACAGAAGTAATACCTATATATATATATATATATACTACTTTTACATTTACTTCATTCATTAAGTAGTGTGTTGCTAAGTGATTTTTTCCTCCTAACACTGAGTCAGTACTAGACCATTCAGGGAGAACATCTCTACAGCACTGAGCCTCCTTGTTTGTTTTATACATTTTATAAATCTCTGTGACTGCTCCTCATATTAGTCATGGGCTGTTTTGCTTCAGGCAAACATTTCCTCTAGACCTCCCTCGTTCCTCTTTTCTGTCACAGGATATCAAACACAGGGCACCATCACCGGCGTAAAAACCTTTGTCAAATTAAACATATGTATCATAAATCTGATTTCTATACTTCCGGAACAGACGGAACCAGGTGATTTTCGATGGTTTCAGGAGTCGTGTCACTGTTGTACATTCACATTTCACTAATGACAGTTGTGCTGTGAACCGGGGCTCGTCGTCATCAAGCCTAAATTAATAATTTGGTTAAAGTTGCCGGCACACACCAAAATTCAGCAGGGACAATGTATGCCTATGACGTGACTGAAACTGATGGCAGAAAATAGTTCTGGTCAGGTAGTCAACACAATCCCCAAGAACCAGAGAACTTCTGACCTTCAGGTCACTTTCAATGAGCTCTCACAGTGTCCATCACTGGCACTGACTCTGTATGGACAATTCAGAATTCATGCTGTAACAAGACAAAGCCCAATGAGAACATGGAGACTGTGGTCTCCACAGTCCACAACTAATACTTCAATGTCTTCCTCCTCATGATTCTGGATCCTGGTTGAATGTTGTATGGTTTCCTGTGATGAGCTGATGAATTCGTGAAGTTTAACTAAAGCTGACACAAGCTCATTTTACTCGTTGAATCCAGTCTGGTGCTTTTTTTTTTTTTTTTTCACAGCAAAGTACGAGGGGACGACAGAATGTTGGAGAGGGAAGTGACTCCTTAGCAGGAGCCGAGGGAGATTTACGTTTCAATACTCACCTATGGTCAAATGTTTTTGGGTCGAGGATGAAAGGATGAGATTCCTGCAGCTGAAATACGTTTTCCCAGCGGGGCGGCGGGGCTGGGCGGGGCGGGGTGGGGCTGCTGCTCTCTCACACTGCTACATAACTCTGTGTGTAGCGGTGAAGGTCTCGGGTACAGAGGTCGGCCTTTGAACCTGCTTCTTTTGTAGCAGTGGCACTTCCTGTCGGCACTGGAGCTACGAACTGATAGGAGGAGGACCGGTGGAGATTGGCTCGGGGTTAGCTTGTTAGCTTCGGTTAGCTTCAACATCCAATAGAAAGACGCATATATGTATTTAGATGAACGCTAACAGTGTTTGGCCCGAGTGAAGCCTGATAGAGCGGTCACACCGCCAGAGAATGTGTGGACCCCCACAGGTCACACCGGTTCAGAGAGCTCAGTGAGAAGTAGTGACCCACATTCTGTCCGTCTGTCTTTCTCATTGACAACCTTTGGACCAGATATGCATCCACCGTGGGGGTGTTCACGTACACGAAAAGTCACTCTGAATGTTTTTTGCCCCCAAAACTGCTGGGTGTTTGTCAAATTACAAATCTAATAAAAACAAATTCCTTTCGTTAACCCAGCAGATCAAGTGATCCTTGCGGTGGTAAATCTGTCAATATGTCTTAGATTATATACGTCTGTCTCACACATCCAGCATATCCAGTCACTAGCGTGAAATCAGGAGGAGTCGACGTGATGCTGAGTGAGAGGTGAAGAAAAGGCTGCGGGGGATATTCAGTGTTCAGCTCATGATAAAGAGGAAAAGTTAAGGAATGATCCTTAATCTTATCGAAGTAGGCGTGTGTGTGTGTGTGTGTGTGTGTGTGTGTGTGTTAAGAAGGGGCTGCTTAAGAAGACTGGGTGGGCTGGGAATCGATGTAGCCGGGAACGATGTCACGAGAACCATTTATCTAAGAGATAAATACACATGATGAAACTGTTATCGGAGAGGGATGGATCGTGGTTAAATGCGGCAGCAGAGTGTATCATTGTTCTGATAAAGAACAAGATGAGTCATCAATTCATCCGCTCACATTGTAGTTGTGACTAAAAAATAAATACTTGGAGGCGGCGGCTTCTAGTCGGCTTCTGATATTGCGCTTATCCTGTTTATAATGGCTGTCACTGTAATATCAATGCTGTGCAATATTTCAGAAGATAAACAACGTCCTCATGATGCATCAGCTTATTTTCTCTGTCCAAGAAGATTCTCGACTGTTGCAACAATTTCTTTCTATGTCCCCTCCCTCTGCAGCGCAAGGAGATCTTGCAAAAGTCCAGCTGTGAAGACGAATTCCAGAGCTTCCAGGAAAAATGCGATCAGACGGCATTAGCCCAAATAATGTTGTTGATTAATCATTTACTAACAGGCTCTGACGTTGCTTCATGTGAGAGACATCCAAAGGCTAAGGCATTACTCACCCTGCCTGGTGTTTCTGGTCACACCATGACGCTCAAGCGGCCATGCACGCACACACACGCACACACACACAGGAACAGGACTTGGAGGATTTGGGTAGATGTGTGCATACCACTCCCAGGCCATGCCCACACGTACGAAAACGAAAATTTGCATCCGCATACATCCGCGAAAACGCATTCACAGTCTGTAGTTCATCCTCCAAGCCAATACGTGGTGCTGATATGGAATGCCGATATGGAACGTATGCGGATTCCCCGTCCAGACGTAAACGGAGGGCTGCGGATTCCATGTCCGTCATCCTGAGACCCGGTTTCAAGAGAAGGCGTTTTCACCCCCTGAGTCTGCAGGATCCGTCTGGACGATCGGACAAAATGATACGAAACGTGCGTTTTGCACTCCACATCGTGTCGGTGTGGACGGGCCCTCGAGCTCTTTGGCCCGTCACCTGACTGTGGCTGGACGGACCTGGGTCAGTGTGTAACCCGAGCCCTCGCTGCTCTGCACCTTTGACAAGAAGAGCTTCAGCAGGTGACAGAGACGGAGAGCAACATGGAAGAAAAGCTGATTTGTGGAGGTCGTAGATAAACTGTGATTAAGTGAGCAGATCAGAAACACATGCCTCAAGTGCTGTAAGGCCTGATGAGAACCGTGTCTAAGGGCCAGATAGTCGAGCTCAGATCCATTACCGTAAGTACATGTAGATTTATTGCCTCAGCGACATCAGTGGATCAAAGAAACATCAGCGGAGTGGATTACTGAACGTATAGTAATGATGATTGCTTTTTACAGAGAGATGGAAAGAAAGAGCCAAAGAAGAAGTTAGAAGGTAAAAGGATCCAGTCTGATATCTCCTGGTAATCCTTTGTGTGATGACATTATTTTCGGTCGGTGTTTCCCTTATTACAGTAAACCAGAACATGTGTACGCGGTGTCGTTTGTTTGTACTCGTTATTAAAGACCTGTCATTTAAAGATGCTGAAGGCTCCCTGGGCCAAAACACACACACACACACACACACACACACACACACACACACACACACAAAGAGAAGATGTCTGTTCCACAATAAAACTAAATGAATCATTGTAATCACTCTCAGACGGGTGCTGGAAGGGAATACCTCCGAGACCAACGTCAGCAGGGCCACGGCTTCAATCTGACGAGCAGTCTGTGTGTGGGCCCACAATGTGTGAACGCAGGTGTGAAATGCCGGAATAAATCGTAATTATCCTGATAATATTCTCAAAATAGGCTTTCGGTCTGTGAACGTATTAGTACATGAGAAAAACGAATGGCTGGAAAGCCAGTCCTAAACGCTGCAGGCCAGCGTGCTGCACATACAAATTATATTTTCATTTTTCGCCGTTGTGGTTGGACAAACTCCACATACCTGCTGTGAGACCATGTGTCTGAAAGGAAGCAATCAGTGTCAGGTGAAATAACACGGATGGACCATGAATCACAGGAAAGAAATTCTAATGTTGCTTTAAATATCTGTTTTGGGAACCTTAAGTAACCTTTCGATGATTGTGGTCAGAGTCTAGAAAGTTCTTTTCACTGATAGTGGTTTACAGGAGCCTGAAGATGTTTCCCTCGTTCGTCAACGTTTGGACGTCCGACTTGGTGTTGTTCAACATTGTTGGGATGTATGAGACTTAAATTCCTTTACCGATCTGCTGCAGGTGACCAGCGTACAGGAAGCAGAAGGATTCGGTGGCATTTATTGAAAACAAACGGAAAATGCAATCAGAGATCTCAGGAATCTTGGGCAGAACTTATAAGAGTGGTAAAACAAGGAAAGGAAATAACGTATGCAGGCTAGACGAGACGCACCGGGCTGAACGGAGAATCTGACAGGGGCCGAGACGAATCACTGACGTACTGCTGAACTAATGGCTCATGAAGGTGTGTGTGTGTGTGTGTGTGTGTGTGTGTGTGTGTGTGTGTGTGTGTGTATGTGTGTGTGTGTGTCTTTGGGAATGTGGCTCGCTTCAAGTCACTTGGAACAAACCTCCGTTGGTGGTCTTTTTGACTTTTTTTGTTTTTAAGGAGTGAGACGAAAAATAAAAGAAAATCCAGAAAAACAAATACATACAATGTAGAAATGAATTTACGTGTCATTCAGTGAAGTACGTATTTGATCCATGAGGCTTCATACTTGGCCGATGGTGGTCGAGACGTTGAAACGGAAGAACCTGATTCTGTGGACGAAGCTAATTGAATGAGTTGATTGACAGTGGTCAGTCATCAGTGTCATTTCCCTGTGTGACATGTAAATTAACATATAACTTTTATTTACTCTTTTTTTTCTGGCTTTTTTTGATATTCTGTCTCTCTTCATTAAAACGAAACGACCATAGAAATCTGACACTGATTGTTTCTTTAAGTGAGCAAACTGACAAGTTCAGCTGGGGATCAACACTGTGTATATATGGATTTACTGTATTTATTTTATTTGGATTTACTGTATTTATTTCAATCAGCATCTGTGTGTCTGTATTGCAGCGAAAGCTACTTTTTATATTTGCTGCCGTGCTGTCGGGTTGTTTTGCTCAGGAACGCCGTCCCTTTTCATCACAAGCAAAGTTGAAATGTTTTCCAGAGATGGTCTGAAAAGTCAAAAGTGCAACAAACAACAACAGTTACTGTTACGAAATGTCCTTGGTGATGGAAGGATTGTTGTTTGAGAGATGCAAGGTTCCGAAAACGTGAATCTGTTTCGAGTCTCTTTTGGCTCTGGAGTGTTTAGTCTAACAAGCGGCGCTCAGCCATCTGCTCCCCAGCTGCCTGTTAGAAGCTCTAATTCACATGCTAATGTCCAATTACCAGTGCGACGTTACGCTAACAGGTAGATCAGAAGGACGGCGATCGTGAGGGCTATAATGAGCTATGAATGTCGAAGATGTTATTGGTTAAAGTTTGAAAAATGTAGCTGAGCATTGGTGATGGATCTGTTTGACTGGCAGTCCGTGGACAGCTTCTCACAAACTGCCCCAGATCTGTAAAAGTCTCGACAGGACAGATCCATCTGCAAACAGGCCGGTTCTTTCTTTTTTTTTTAAAGAAACAATTGTTTAACATGTTACATTATCATAACAATATACGTATTTGCTCATTTGGGACTGATGAGATACGTTTGAACTGCTCCCCCATCAACACCCAATCTTACCTTACATGCCTTGTAGCAGTCCTGGCCTTAAAAGAACCGTTACAGTACGACGATGGTACAACGACGCTATGAGCTTCCTGTGAGTTCTGCCCTTTCCCAGCTCTTCCCTTCAGCCTTCATCGGGTCCCGTATCTTCCTCCTCTTCATCCTTTCTCACTCTCCTGCCCCTCAGCTCTGACACCGGCCTCCCTTTGAAGTCTCCTTTAAAGAGCACAATTAGCCCCCTCTTCCAGACACTGCACTCACTTCTCACCTTTTTAATAAGGCACTCACAGACAAGTGTCAGACCTTTTTTCTCTCTCTCTCTCTCTCTCTCTGCTGCTCACACACACACTCTCACACACACTCACATCTACAAGTCCTTAACATGCCAGTAAATTCTTTGTCACTTGGCTGCAAACTCAGAGACCCTTTCCTGTGTATATGTTGTGGTACTGTACACCGTGTGTGTGTGTGTGTGTGTGTGTGTGTGTGTGTGTGTGTGTGTGTGTGTGTGAGAGAGAGAGAGACAGAGAGAGCGAGAGAGAGAGGCAAAATGAAAGAGACGAAGGCTTTTCTGGTGGTTTGACTCAGTGTGGAT
>CAAKHB010007944.1:236649-250411 GCA_901007665.1 Aeoliscus strigatus | reverse complement strand
GCATCAAATATCTTGTCTTCCAAAGCGAGAAACCAGAGAACCAAGGCTGTAATGTGTGATGTCATTCTGGTGAGACGCCCAAAGCAACAATCAGAATCGTGAGACATGCAAACGTTCAGTGATTCGATTCTGAAAATGTTTCACTCTTTTGTCGGAAAAGTTCCAGCGTACCGTTCCAGACACCTTTTCCAACTTTTCCAATTGATTCTCCCTGGACCTGTACAGGTTCTTTATTGTTTCTGACTGTGGGAAATCAAATTAAATGTTCACATATCTGGGACTGAAGAAATGTTCCGTACCGTAATGGTGCAATTCAAAGGTGTTCCAGTTTGCAGCTCCACATATCTGAGATCAAATCAGAGCAGAACCTCTCTCCACGGCAGTGATACTTCACGGCTGCTCCCGAGAGCCAAATGCAAATTGTTCAAAAGCATCTTTGCATTAATATCATCTTTTCCTCATTAGACTTCAGTTCAAAGACTCTTTCGATGCCTTTAGGAAACACATAGATTTTAAATCACTTCGATTCCCTTCCATTTGTTTGCTTCAGAACTTTAGTATGTTCTCTATTAGAACCTTATTTTCTTTGACCGACCAGCAAACAAAAAAATTCCCTGTGATGTTCAGGGCCTTTTCGTTCCTTTTGCACCACTTAAATAGAATGAATCCTCTGCTGTATATTCTGTTTGTGTTTGCGTGTTTGTTTTATGTGCATGCGTACACTTTCATGTGCTCCAACGTGTGCTCGTGGCCGCAGGCGAGGTTACATCTTGCAGCAATTAAGCTGCATGCATCCCGTCCACCCCTCCGTTCGTCTACAGTAGAGTCTTGTTTCAAGGCCGGCCCGCATCGGTATCTGACAGGTTGGTGGCAGAGCGGCGCGACAACATGTTGCACGTACCGGTTCATTCTCGCAGACACAAGATAAGACGGCAGGCGAGGGAATGTTTGACCCTACGGATTAATACGCAAACAGGTTGAATTGTGATGTTTCTCCAGCGCTCATTAACTGTCAGAGCAGACGACGTGCATACGTAAACACGACTGTGTCCTGTCATCGCTGAGTCTTTTCAGCTTCATCTCCCAGCATCAACATGCCTGACATACTGAAACCTTCCCTTGTTTACGTCAGGCCGGATGCCAAACGCGTCCCTCATTAGCCGATTCATTGTCTCACTCGATGTTTCAACCGAAAGTCTGCAGAGTCATTGCTGTTATAGAAATCCACATAAAGTTCTGGTCAGGGACTTTGTTTCGTGAGTATTGTCACAGATCACTCAGCAGCTCCTGACAACCGTCGTAGAACCTGAAAGCAGCTAGATCGTCGTATCCAAGTTTGTCATTGTATAGCTGATGAAACTACGTCAGTCTGTGGACTCCTTGAGGTGATTGTTATTAAAACGGGCTAATGTGGTGCTATTATATGGTAATAAGTTCCATCCTGCACCCTTTGGGAGGGAAGTGCGCAATCTTTTGGATCGGGGCTTCCAGGATTCACTCACGACAGGAGCGTTCGTACGAGTAGGTCCATCCCAGAGTTGATGTTTATTCTACTGTGAGCAGGCGTGTCCACGTCGGTTTGCTCGTACAGCATTCGATTATACGGCTGAGCGTGCTGGTGTTTCTGGACTGTAAGTATATCAGATTATCAGACCGTACTTGTCCGACGCAGCAGATAAGGATTTTGTTTTCTGTGAGGAACCTCGGCCACATTGCGACACGTGTTGTGTGTGCACGTCGTCTTCTGTCTGATCCATCATTTGACTGCTCATCCACGGTCTGATTGGTCGTCAGCTGCTGACAGTTGCTAACAGGCAGAAGACCCTCTGCGCTGTGACGGATTCCGACTTTGGGTCGAGGCAGCTGGTTACAATTCAGCTGTGTGTTACAGCTCCGTCTGAATCAGCACCACAGTTCGACTCTGTATCTGAGCCCAGATGTGTTTCATACCAACCATGAATACTTCATTAAGACAGCAACAGTAGCGGACACAGCCGTGGCATGTGCACCGCCCCGCCATGACAGACGGACGTGTGCACCGTGGTGGATGAAAGTTAAAGACCTCATTACATCGTTTTAGTCGTAAACTAGACGACCGGATACCTATTTAAGAAGAGACACAAACACCAACAGAGATTTGTTTATTCATTCTTCACCATTTCTGTATGTCAGACATGAAGGCTGGAACAAAGCAGAGTTCAGTTGATGCTCACCAGGCTGCAGAGGTTTACAGAATCCCTCTCTGAAGAGTTCTGATTCCACTGGTTTACATCCAGCACCATTGTTCCTCCTGTCAGAAGTAGTCAACCAACAAAGATCACACCTCAGGCAACCCCCCCAAAAAAGGTTTGTCTTGCAGCTCGTGTCAGTGCCCACAAGTTCACCGTTGAACAACAAAGATGGGAGCAAAAAAAAAAAAAAAAGACCTCAGATGGAAGAGAAGTTTGGACCAAGAGGTGTCACTTTTGACATCAAGCAAACACCATGAAGAATTAAAAAGGACGGTAATAGGTTCAAGACTTGGTCCATGAGCATGGAGCCACACCAGGTTCAAGTCCATCGCAGCTAAATAACATGAGCTCCCTCAGTAAATAGATGAATCAGTCTAATTTCTGAATGAATGTTTGTTTGTTTAACTTTTAGAAAATGTAATCACATTTCTGGTCATAGTTATGAAGAAATAGTGGAAATTCCAATGTGGTCAACGTGTCAAGTGTCAGGATGACGCAGATTCCCTCATGACGCACGTTGATGAGGATATTCACCAAAAACATACAACTTGATGAGTAAGAAAGATGCACTATAAACAAACTGTATTAACGGACGAAGGAGCTTCAGGACCCTAAAAGTGGAACGTTGACACAAACAACCGCACATGCTGCCGTGACACATCCGCATCATGAAAACAAACCAGAAAACTGCCGTCTTCATCCGCTTCCTCTTCCAACTCGTAGGGTGAGTAAGCTTCTTCAGAAGAGTCTCTTAGTTGCAGATTAGTCATTCCCGCAGTAGACACACAGTCACACACGTCCAGATCTACCAACACTGCCTCTCCACGTCTTGTCTCATCTTCATTTTCTCTTCCACTTTCTGGGGCACCTCAGGGTTCTGTACTGGTCCCCTTTGTTATGACCACTTAAGAAAATCCAATGTGTTGTTATAAGAACTCATATTTATTACACAGTTGAGCCAACCAGTCCCGGTTTGCTCGATGACTATGGGCCCTAGTTGGTTTTGGATCACAGCTCTGGATCGTTCTCCACTAACCCCTGATGCCCGAGGGCAGAACACGGAGTAAAAACAGAGCTGACAGGACGTTGTTGTGTGAATGTACAGTTGTGTGTGTGTGTGTGTGTGTGTGTGCAGACCTTGTGCACACGTATACACGCGTCCTGTGTTTGCCCAGCGGGCAGCACATCGGGCCGGGGCAGGAAATGGTGCCACCAGTAAAAGAAAAAAAAGAAGGGCGGATAAATTACCTAGAGTTGTGTTGGCAGAACTTCTGAGGGGCAAAGCTGAGTGGACACTGAAGGAGAGCAGACTGTTGACATGGAGGACGCTGAGCCCAAGTCAACAGGAAAGCAAACAATGCATTTTTATATATTTCCTTATGTTGTGCTCAGTATTTCAAACCGACAGCTCAGTGTGCTGCATGGAGTGTGACTCTGGGAGCTGCTGCAGTGAACGTGTATGCGAACAGACATGCAGGAGATGAGAGATGTTGAATTTGATTCGACTGGATTGTCCACGTGTGTCGTTACTTCAGAGATGACAATCATCATGACACATTTTCTGTTTGTAAGCCCTGACAGTTGGACAGTTGTTGGTGTGTGAATCCGTTGCAGAGAAGAAAGAATTAAGAGATGTAAATATAGTTCTGTCAGAGAGCGACATCTAGTGGTTTGATTAAAGTGACAGATCGACCTGATGTGGTTCTAGCTGCACCACACTGACACTGTTCTCTTCCAGGTAGAGACGATCAGTCTCTAGTAAACGATGTACTGGTAAATAAGTGTGATGTGTCTTAGTGTTTCATTGTGAGGCAGCCTTAGTCATATTCCTTTAGACTTTTACACATGGGGGATTGATCAGTGCTCATCATTACATGTCATCACGTTGGAGCCTCTGAAAATGGCAGAAATGAATGTCTAGTTTACTGAGGTTTCTTGGATTGTGGCTGTCTGCACTCATGGGTAATAACTTCTCGTCTTCACTGGAGCATGAAAACCCGTCCTCAGACCAAATGTTGGCTTTCATCCGTAATTTTTATTGCGTGTTATTTTTCCGAATCAGGTTCAAAAGCTCATAAGATTTTCATTACATGTAAAGTGGAAGAAGATAAAGCCTGTTACATACAATTACATCTAAATATTGTTTTTCTTTTCTGCTGTCATTATTATTACAACTGACATTCCCAATCCAGTAAACTGAGAAACAACAACCCTCTGATGAACGGTGACCTCAAGGAATATGAAGTATGAAGACTGCAGAGATCTGCCTGAAGTCCAGCAACAAATAAATCCAAAGACTGCATCTTCACTCTTTGGTCCCCGATGTGTGACTTTTTATGTTAAGACTGAATATGAACTCATGTTGCTACAAATTCAAAGGGAAAATGTAAGTCAGTCAGACACACACACAAATTTGGCTGTAGGGTAAAACAATGGTGGATGCTGATGACAAAAATGATTTGTTTGTTTGTTCTTTCAATCCAGTCACTGTTACATAATTCCGTATTTGTAATACATTGCAAACAATGAACAGATAATCGAGTACAGTACTTTCAAATTTTATTAAAATGAGCAAAAAAGCAGTTGGCAAACAAGTAATTTTACACATCACTACAAAAATGAAACAACCCACAGAAAAGTTGTTTAGTACAAAATATTTCAGTCCAGGCCCAGAGAAGTTGTCTGACATCCAACAACATGAAGTGACATCATGCACGAGCCACTCTGGGTCTCAGTCAGGTGTAAATCATGTTTGGTAGAAACTTCCTGAGGAGAGACCAACAGGGTGTGAAGGTTCAGAGGGTTGTTTCTGCTGACTCCTGGTAAATAAGGTCAGTGTTTGGTGTACTCGGAATAATCTCAAACACTTGTATGGCTCGCTAGTACAGTACTAAGGCAAAGGAGTGTGAAGTTAAAACAGTGTCAAAGTCTCTAAGGGACAAAGAGCTGCACAAACAGGTAACTCACAACTCCTGACGATTGGCAGTTTGATTCGTATAGAAGCACACGACGCCTGGTGACGTCGTCGTTCGAATCGACACGCTGACTCATTCATAGGCACATGACGGGCGTTTAGACGAGAAAAGTGTAAAACCCAAACGTTTACGTACTAGATAAACAAAGAGCCATGCTGTAGGTCGTCTCTTTAAAAACAGCAGGTGAACGTTAAGAAATGTGAATGATAAAATAAACAGGCTAAGGTGTCTTTAGATGAAACTGTATTATACTGGAGGAAAAAAAAACATTCACTCACTCACTCAGGTATCAACCTCCTCGTTAAAGTACAGTTACTAACATTAAGTACATAACAAGGTTCTACAGTACAGTAGGAATACTTCTTAGTGCTAACAGAAAAAAATAACAATACAAACAGGATCATGCATTTTCTTCATAGAATTGTGGCCAAAAGACATTTTTACTGATTTACTTTTGGGATTCTGCAGAGTCCCATGCATTGTTACCAGGGCACAAATAATTTAGATTATATCAAGAACATGTGAACATTTATAGACAAGTGAAATAAAACAACCACTTCTGTGTGATAAAAATATATACTATTAACAGCGGCGCCAACGGCTTTTTTTTTTTTTTTTGTCCAAACGCAGACAAACATTTCCGTCAGACTGAGCAGTGCTCACGTGCATCATGTGATTAACTGCACATCTACAGTGTAACGTCGATGACTCGTACTGACATCAGAAGGTCGGCTGGTATGTCTGATGGTTGGGACAGAAGTATTTCTGAAATATTGTGCGTGTGTTTCTCAGAAACATCTGCCGTCACGTAACTCCTGAGCACCGAGATCTCAACTGGTCTAGACGACAATACACATGAGACTGTAAACCTTTTCTTCATTTACAAACACTGTACAGAGGCATCGGGTGATGGCAGTCAGCACAGGAAGTCGGAGGATGGCGGCATCAGTTCCTTTCATTTTCACAGGAACCTGTTTTTCTGGAGCAGACGGTCTCAGCAGGCCTCCTTGGCTTGACTTGGCATCTTGCACATCATCAGGATTTGTTTCAAGGCTTTCTGGACGTCCTCGTCCATCTGACCCTGAGGACACAGCACGGGTTCAGTCAAACCAAAACCGCTGGAAAATCAGTTTTCCTGATTTGTGTCAGGTGTTTCCTGCAGAAGTCAACGCACCTGGACAGCATAGAGCAGGTGCATCCTGTAGACGGACACGATCTCATTGTGCTGCTTCTTAGACTCCTGCAGAAGAACAAGCGGTTAAAAAACACCGCAAGAAATAATTCATGATTCAATGCGATGCTGCTATGATACTGTGACAAAGCTGCTACTATAAATAAACGTTTTATACAATTTTTGCAAAGACCTAACTACTAGGATGTAATACAACATTTGAAATGTCTCCAGTGAAGTGTGAAGTAGAACCAAGGAATCTCACAGCCAGTTGGTACTGCAGTTGTTTGATTTGTTGCTGCAGCGTCTCCAGCTGCTGGTTCTGCTGCTGTCTCTTGGAGGGCGAGCCGGACGCGTACGAGAGCTGTGATAGGCTGTTCAAGGCGTCCTTCAGCTTCCCTACCTCCCGTGACAGGTCGTCGATCTGAGAGGGAGAAAACAAGAGTCTTGAGCTGAACACCAGCGTCCAGTGGTCCCCACTCCTGTCAGTCGCACTCACTCTCTTGTTCTTCTCTCTCTCTGAAGCTACGTGATTCTCCACCAGCTGTTTGAGCTGACACACGGCATCCTGGGACTCGGCCAACCTGGAGGTCAGCGTCTGGTTCTCCTTCTCCCTCGACATTACTAGCTCCTGCAGGGCCTCCCGCTCGGCGCCATTGTCCCGTGCCTGCAGGTTGGTTCAGAGATCAGTAATGGCTCTTTTTCCACGACAGGATTCCAGCTCGGCTCGGCTCAGCTCAGCTCTACCCGCTTTGGTTCCGTTTATTACAGTTCAGTACCTCTTCCATGTGGACGCTGGACTGTGACACGAACAACATAAACAATGTGGAGCATGTAGGAGATGAAGGTGAAGTTGATACTGGTTGTAGACAGAGACTGGTTGTCACAGACAGAGAGAAAAGCAACAGAGCAGAATAAGATCACAGAGATAGAACTATCAGAGGACGTCCCTCTGTCCGTAGGGACCGACCGGAGGACGTCCCTCTGTCCGTAGGGACGACCGGAGGACGTCCCTCTGTCCGTAGGGACCGACCGGAGGACGTCCCTCTGTCCGTAGGGACCGACCGGAGGACGTCCCTCTGTCCGTAGGGACCGATCAGAGACCAGTACTCAGCTCGTTTTCCACCTTGACAGAAGTGGTACTAAAATGTACCAGGTATCAGGTTCTATCTCCAGCGGAAACACAAAAAAGCCATGTGGAGCCGAGCCGAGCCGTGCTGGAACCATGTAGTGGGAAAGCACCAGACGAAAGATGTCCAAAAAAAGGTGAAAAGGCAGACAAAGAATGAACATGTGTTTTTGTTCTCACCTTCTGCCAGGCATCGGCTGCCTCCAGAGCCATCTCATCCTGCTTCCTGAGGGCCTCCTGGAGGAGCTGCGTCAGATGGTTCACCTCACCCTCCAGCTGCTCTTGCATGGTGTTATGCTCCACGCTGGAGACGGAACCATCGGTGGTGACGTCCTTCTCCGCAGTCAGCCTTCAGACCCACACGGTTCCACGTCAACGTTAACGTTACAGATGGAGAAATACTTTCTACAGCTGAATTTAAAACCCTTTTTGGACTGTACTCTGTCACGGACGTTTCACCTGCACAAACAAAAGCATCCTCACCTGGACTGAAGAGACTCCACTTGCAAGGTCTTCTGGTGCAACTGCTCTTTCAGGGCTTCTGACTGGTTTTCCAGCTCTTTGATGGCGTTCCCCAAAGACGACATGACCTGCGTGTGGTCGGCGAGAGCCACGGAGCTCTGTGCCTGAACCTCGGCCTCCTGCCTCAGCTGGGAGATCTCCTGCAAGGCGGCCGAGTACTTGTTCTCTGTGTCAGCCAACAGCGTCTGCAGCTCCTTCAGCCTGAGGGTCAGCTCCAGGGCTTGCTGTTGTTGATCAGAGGGAGACGACGCTGTGCTCTCCGCTCGGGCCTCGGCCAGCTGTTTCTGGGTGTCGCACAGCTGACCCTTGGTCTCACTGTAGGAGTGGGAGAGTTCCATCAAGCGGCGCTGCAGTCCAACGATGACTTCGTTCAGCTCGGCCTTCATTTCTTCAAAGTCTTTGGCGGCGGCCTCCACAGGAACGGTGCCCCTCAGAGCCTCCTGAACACAGAGGACCAAACATATTCAGAAGGGATGAAGGATGAATTTGATCTGCAAGTTTCTACGAAAGCGTAGAGAAATGAGAAAAAACAAATCAACAAATAAACCATAAACAAATTAGAATTTCTCTTGCAGATGAATAGCGTGTCTATCCATCTATCTATCTGTCTGTCTGTCTGTCTGACTGTGTCTCCATCTATTTGTCTGTCTGTCTGTCTGTCTGACTGTCTGTCTGTCTGACTGTCTGTCTACCAAAGTCTGTATCGGACCACCGATTCAAACCAGAGAATCTCTCCTAATATTCCGTGCATATATGCTACGGGTGGACAGTTCCTACCTGGAGCATCCTGATCTCTTCTTGTGCCTCCTTGTACAGCTCCTCGATCTGTGCAGCCCTCTGCTCCGTCTCTTTCACGCTCCATCTTTCATCCTCCACCGTCCTCAGCACCTCCTCCAGGTGTCTGACTCTCTGCGCTGCTTTCTCCTGCTCTGATCCCGATTGGCTGAGCTGTTCCTTCAGCTCTTTGACCTGGTGTTGGAGCGTCAAGGTACATCTGTGCTCTTCCAGCGTCTCTGTCATGTCACCTCCTCCACTCTCCATCTGTGTCCTCAGCTCCTCCACCTCTTCAACAGCTTGGTGGTATCTCTCCTGCGTGTCTGTCAGCTTCGCCTGAAGCTCTGCGAGACTCTCGATCAACTCTTCCTCTCTACCTTTCACCCGCACGCTCTCATCTTCCTCCCTTCTTCGGCCTTTCTCAGGTATTAGCTGGGCTTGAAGGGAGCGGTTTTCTTTTCTGGTTTCAAGCAGTTTTACTTGGACGCCCTCGAGGGCCTGTCTTAACAACCTGATCTCCTCTCGGCTCCCTCCACTTCCTCGGGCACTGTCTTCCTCTTCGTTTTCAGGTTGACTGAACAAAACACCAACAGAACCGTCTGGGCTGTCTGCTTGGCTGGTAGATGGTCCGTGTGCTGGTGCATCCAGCTCGTCCTGGGTGGAGTGGAAGGAGCAGTTGGAGGCCATGCTGCTAGGACGACTAGTGTCTGTCAGGCCCTCGTTTCCTTGGAGTGATGGGTGTTTCTGTGAGGAGAGTGTAAAAATGAAAATCCCTCATTAGTATGACGACTGACGCGCTCTACGTTTCTCACTAGAGAACGTGCAGCAGGTGCTGCTTTTGCGTTTGTTTTACGGCTGAACACTTTTGGGCACCTATCGGACAGTTTCTTACCTTCAGTTTGTTTGCAAGTTGCTGGTTTTCTAAAGTTAGAGCGCTAATCCTGGCTTGCAGAGTAGAAACTAGAGCTGAAGACGCTGGAAAACTGCGCTCAACCTGAGAGCCACACAAAAAAAAGCCATAAGTTAGGGACCACAAGCTACATAAGGGAAAGGACAACGAGTCGGGACATGTCTTCAGCTCAGGTTAGACCTCCTCCAAGAATGCTGAAGGTGAAAAGGTTCAGCAAGACGCAGATCCCGGGTCTGGCGTCACTGTAGCACAAAACTTTATAGGCAAATGAACAAAGCCTTTGAAATATAACACACATAAATATTAAAATGTTAGTATTCTAAGATAAAGTAAATTCACCGGGAAAACTGGGTGTATTGTGTTCTAATGCTCAATATTTAAAACCACATATGTGACGTTACAGTTTGAGAATCGACTCATACGAACACACACACGCACACACACACACACACACACATACGTTAGTAAAGTGTTTGGTTTTCATCACCTTTGTATCCAGCTCAGGACAAGTCTCCGTCTGATCCACAGTCTGCTTCAGGTCTTCGATTGTCTCCAGCAACATGTTTCTCTCCTCGTGTAGTTTTTCAAATTCCTCTCTAACTTCATCCTCCTTCAGAAGACGAAAGGGGCGGAGAAAAGAGTTGAGGTGGAGGGAAAGAGGAACAGGAGTAAAGACGGGCAAATGATAGACAAGAGACAACTATTTGGTGGTTAAAAGTGGAAATGTGGCTGAGTGCACATTACACACCAGATTCAAAACCATCTCCTGGCTGTAATTTGGCTTTTATTGGTGATGGTTGTAGTCTGTCCATTTGTTTTATGTTGTGTTTGTCCACATCCAAAAATTTTTTTACATCATAAATGCACTTATTCTCTTCTTTCAGAAAGTTGAAATATTCATTACGTGTGAACATGTTCTATTTTGAGAAAAAGCTGAATTATGTCCAAGTCATTCATGAGTCAGAGTCATTTCAGAAGAGAAATAGTTGTATGTGCATTTTCTGTATTATTGAAACAGCATTACTTTTCTGTTTTGATGCAATATTTTATGGAAGTAACGGTATATTTTTTCTTCAGTCCAAAGACCCCTAAATAAGATGTTTTGTTTTGGGGCTGTGAAGGTCCATTGCTAGTTATTAATTATTACCTTGTAGTTGAATCGCTTTGGGGTGTCACTTTTGTTGGATGTAGGGGTCCCACTAGAGGTCATGACTGAAGGAGACGAGGGCCCAGATGTCTGAAAAAGGAGTTCAGTTCAGTTATTTCCTTTGTAAATAATTGAATTCCAGGTTGAAAAGCAGGTTTTGGATTGAAAGTCAATCCTACTTAGAGTATCTTATATCTAAGCTGTTAGACATGAGCTAAACTAACGGCATCTTGTCAAACTCCAGGAAAACATGGCCCAAATTATTAAACAACAAGAAAAGTAATGCTCACTGACCCAGTCAGGTTGATACGTTTGTCTACAATTTGTTTTTAAATCAGCCATGAGATGGGCTCTGGTGGGAGGAGGCTGACAGGCAGAGATTATACACCTACAGGTCAGACTACTCGTCGGTGTGCATTAATAAAAGGAGAAGCAGACATACAGAGACATGCATTTACCTGCAGTGGGCTAATAGGAGGTGGAGGTGCTTTTCGTTTTTTTGGAGTTGTGATCCGTTCATCACTTAGCTTAGCTACTTGATCATGCTGAGGGCCCAGCATAAGAAACGGGAGAAAGGCAGCGAAAGGGAAGAGAGAGAGAGAGTAGAAGGACTCAGTGGTGGTTAGTAAAAGCGTCAATCAACGTGTGCAAAAAATAATTATAATAATAACATGTTGAGCAAAAGCAACTGTTTTGAGACTAATACAAGGCGAGACAGTTTAAATCCAAATTTTTAACATCATTCTGAAGTACTGTGACAGAGAAGAAACTCTACAACCAAAATCATATATATCGTCAGTTCATAGATGCAGAATCACACTGACATTTTGGTAACGAAAACACTTTCAGGCTAAAGTCTTAACTACTGATTCGTGTGTCATAGAGAAAGTTGTTATGGTAATTCAGACAGAGAAATGTACAGAAATGCATTTCTTACCAGAGGACTTTTAATCTGCTTGTCACCTATAGAATGAGACATTACATACAGACTGAAATTAAATAGTGTGGAAACATGGCGTGTTCAAGAGTATTGAGGGCAGGAACACACCAGCAGATGGCAGTGTGGACTACATTACAACTACAGCTTGATGTCTCTGCCACAGGAGGGAAGCAGGTGTGTTTGCACACTCAACTGCCTTTATATGAGTGTGTTGTTGTTTAACTCTTACCTGAGACCTGCGGTCCTTTCAGAACAGAAGCGAGGGCCGCTCTGACGTCAGAGCTGGCAGACAGCTTCACATAGTGTGCAACGTCGTGGCCGTGTGAATCTACGGCTGATAGGTCAGCGCCGTGCTGAACCAAGACTTCGACAGCAGCAACTGCACCGGCCTCAGTGGCGAGCATCAGGGCGGTCCTGAAGCATACAGGCAACCAGGCAGGATTATGACTCTTTGACCTTTGATCTTTGACCCAGCATCTGAACTGCTGCTTCTCATCGTTTCTGAATGCTCGGGTCGGGATCGTCCTACCTGCCGCTGTTGTCAAAAGAGTTGATTTCAGCACCAAAGTCCAGCAGAGCGCTGCACACCTCAGCATGGCTGTGTTTGGCTGACAGCAGCAAAGGGGTGAGACCGTCCTTTGAGATGGAAAAAAGAAAGCACTTAGCCCACTTTTACTGTGTGACATCACAACATGGTCACGGTCAATGTCTGCGCGGTGTGAGAACTATCACATCCATGTCAGAAGGGACCGACTGAGGATGAGATGTGAAAAGAACACAGTGAGAGCCAACAGCCTCTGTGCTGTTTATCACTCTGAGCTCAGAAACCGCAGCAGTGCGTGTACATTTTCCCTGGGAATGTCAGCCCCTAACCCCAAGTTTGACCTGTGACCTAACATGAACTGTCCTTGAGTTTAGTCCAAACAGAAACCACTGATTGGCTGAGTATCTAAATCAGATTTGCCTGAGAATTCACCACGTCACCGACTTTCTTGCGACGACAGAGGTAGACGTCAACATCTAACTAAATACTACAGTGGAGCAGGTCAAGTAGAAATGGGAGGAAAAGTAAAGATACAGTAAAAATGTCTGTACAACTTTGTGTTTTATATTTTCTACAAGGCGGTTACACTGCAGAGTATAAAACTACCCTGTGGTCTGCAGTCCTTTGCCTGCTCTGTTCTGTATGTTGTTTTGTAGAATCTATAAAACAGATGTCCAAACGTTGAGCGTGGAGGCACAGGTGTATTAATGCCAGTACACGATCAAACACACAAGTACCAGAGAATTAAGTTGAAGTTGACTTTCCAACCAAGGGAACAAAGGGAACATGTATATTCCATATTGCTTTTGTCTCTTTGATAACAATGAAGCTGTTTCTTTGTCCAACATAAATAAGACAGATGCCAGATGTTTGTCTCTGAGTACTGGCTGTGTGGGAGCTATTGTGATAGATAGCTATGATGTATGCTGGAGGCTAACAAGCTGGTGTGTTCTGCATTACTTTGTGATTCAGTCTGTATATCTGTGTAACAGAGCAGCAAAAATTCCCTCCCACATACATTATGCAGATGTTTCCGCTAGAAATCGAAATTCTGCTGATGAAAATACCACATATGGACTAAAAGAAAAAGATTGCAAGATTGACAGGCTCCATGGGATGGATTGATTTCACACATTAATACTTCAGATGTGTAGGCTGGCGTGGAGAATGTGTGAATCGGAATCATGTTTTTGCAGAAATGTGAAACCTCACACTTGCTGGACTCCAATCAGTGGTACCGAGTGATGGCACGTATGAGGCTGCACGTCTGAGGGTCAAGAAATACCACGTAGGGAAATAAATGTGCAACACATTGTCTTCTCGAACATTTTTCTCATTTGCTCTTGTCTTTACACACACACACACACACACACACACACACACACACACACACACACACACACACACACACACACACAC
>CAAKHB010007944.1:220609-233924 GCA_901007665.1 Aeoliscus strigatus | reverse complement strand
GTGCATTTTGAAAAGATTGGACTGCTGTGATTCCCAAATCACCTCATTATTCATGAGTTGAGTTTGCATCTGTATGTTTTAATGTGTGTTCTTGTCACACACCCAGTAAAAGGTCACTGATTTGAATCACTGGAATAAAATGTCTCTGTTTGTTTCAGCATGTGATACTATCCACTTTCATTTTCCCTGCATTGGTTCCTGTGTTTGATAGTCCTGGCTCTGTGTGAGCTGCTGGAAGCACATTGAGGTCAGCGGGTGTTGTGTTTCGGAGAATGAAAGAGGTCAAATATTAACACTGAGCCTGTGTGTTATCAACAAGCTCAACCAGTGAGGGAGTGATCCACCTCTGCAGAACTAAACTGGCTCCTCACACTGGATGTCAGAGAGGTTTCAACCCCATTGAACAAGGACAACTGTTCTATTCTGAGATGTGCTAGATGTTTACAACATTTACCTAAAGATATAACAAGATGTGTGCATTTGAAATGGTTCAGTATAAGTAGCTTGGGAAGACAATATTTTTCTAGAGACAATGGTTTAAGGGGAATATGCAAAATTAGTGAGTTATTGCAAATATAGAAAGGGGAACTTCTGGAGATATGACACTGTGTCAGTAAGGGTCAATTTACAGATGGGACACAGACAGTAAGGGACTTTCTGGAACTTACTGAGACATCACACAGAGCAGTGGTGCTTTATCAGGATTTCAGCGGGTTGAATAAGTTATTTGTAGGAGTTTGAAGACTATGACAGACGGAATTGGAATGTGAATTAAATGAGGAGGAATGGAAGAGGATAGTAGCAAAGGCTCTGGAGATAGAGACCCCCATCTCGCCAGGATTCTGCTTACTGACCAAACACAAATAATGGGAGGGTCAAAATATGACTTTACAGTTATTAAGGTCAGGATGGTCCTCGCAGCCAGAAATATCCTCAGGTTACGGAAAAGTACATCCCCACCAGACTGTAAAAAACAGACTGAAACTATGACAGAAACAGAGTCATATGAACAGATGCTGGCGAGAGTTAATAATGATGGGGAGGACGGGAGGGGTCATGGGACCGTTTCTTTGCTACGAGCCTGTAAACAATGTGACACAAATTGAGGAGATGGTGTAGCTGTGACTAAATATTGTGTGAATGACTCCGTGCTGGCATGTATATGTAGGTACCATATACCAGGGACCCGCTGAGACTTCACCTGACAGAACTGTTTCAAAGTACAAAATAAGAAGACATTTTTTAAAAACAAGGATATGTAGCTTATTAAGATCGTTGTTGTTTGTTTGGTTTGTCAGCAAATCAGATGTTCAGGTCAGTGTCATATCATATATCACATCAGGCATTTTGTAATTTAGTTATCCAGACTACAGTCTCTTAAACAATGGATTCCTTACTCATTATTCCCCACAGGGACCCTGGAGTACTTTATCGAGTGAGCTGATTGAGAGCTTACGCTGATTTGCCTTCGCCGTCCAGCTTTACAGCACTGGCACCTTTCTTGGCGACAAGTGATCCCACCTTCTCCACCTCGCCATGCTCCACTGCAGCAAGCAGGCGCTCGTCATTTTTGTTCCATTCATTGACCTGTAAGAATAGAGACAGGGGAAAGTATTTTTTCGTTACCTGCATCACCATCACCGTTACAGAGACAGCATCAGCCTATTGGCTGAGGCATTTCTAGAAAAGGCAGTCCTCAGACAGCATTTTTTAACAATGTCATCATGTAAGGCAAAAAACAACATTGGCAGACATGGAACGTGGACTCAGATGCCCTCATTGTGAGTAATGTTCCTCTCAGAGAAAGAAACTTCGGCTCTGATAAAGCCCACACGGAACAATTCGTTTTCTGCAAACACAAACTCACACGCTGACATAAACCAAACGGCCTCAGAGTTCTGTTGCTGACAGGCCGTTCAGATGAGAGGAATCAAGTTATGAATACTTCAGGCCCGGTCTCATGCAAGGAGGGACAAGCTTGCTACGCTGCAGTCGGATGGCACAAAGCTCTGGGACTTGTGTTTCACCGCTGAACAAAAGCAAATGTGAACTACACAAAAGAATCAACTCACATCAGCCAAGTCGCCATTGAGTACACAAGGAATAATGGTAGTACAAAGGCCGTAACAGACAGACAACAGGGATGCAGGAAAGAAGAATCTTACTCCTAAATCCATGCAGCCAACAAGTTGGCTGTTTGAGTTCATTAGTCAGCTGAATCACCCCACAAAACCACCTGTTCATATCAATATTAGATTTGACCTCATAGCCCAGTGACCAGCACAGGATAACTCAGGGGGTGAACTCTTTGCCTCCATAAATACTTTGCGGTGGCCAACTGCTATTTCAGAAGAGCAATATGCCAGCATAAAAATACATGGTGTAAATAGCCTGCGTGGCAAACATCCAATCACTGCAATAGATTTTGCTCAGCTGGTGGAAAAATGCAGGGCTATAAAAAACAGCTATGGTGACCACCGGGATCTGCTGCAGAAGCCACAGGATCATTACTGTGTAACCAGCAAGGAAGCAAAAATATTTGAAATTGAACATAATAAGAATGCTGACGGGGAGATTGTTGGTTTTCTTGCTTTGGAAAGTTGATTCACATCCAGTAAACCAATGCACGCACGCACAATGTCCATGACTCGACGTGATCAGGCTTCAAACCATGAAAGCAAGAGGTGAGACTCTATTTAGAAGGTGCTGCTAGACGAGACGGTTCTCTGACAGAATAGAAGTAACAGGTGTATATGAAGACACTCAACTGAGACCTGACAGGAGAAAATGATTTATGATTCCACCTGGTGTCTGGCAATGTTCATTTTAGCAACAATATATTGTTTCATGTTAGAAAGACGGAATATGGATGTCCCATCTTTCTTTTAATTCAGTGTATTTCATGCTTTGTGTCTCTAAGCAGAGAATACATATGGAGGCCGAGTTCTTACTCAGTTTGTTAAGGACACCATATGCTGCCAGTGGCTTGTTATCAAGAAATGTGTACTCAAGCCATTTTATTTTATCATTCCAAATCCTAGAAACATTTTCTCTTTAAAAGTTAATTCCTTCAACACTTTTTAAGTTTTGCCTTACGTGAAACACATCGGTTATGTCTAATTTAAAAAACCCAGAAGGCTTTCTTTACGACTAGGAATGCTAATGTGGCCAGTGGAAGAAAATAAAATGATTTTGAAACCCTACAAACACAAAAGTATTAACAGATGGACTTACAGTGGTAACTGATGTACTGTATGAGCCTGCCGCCACATATAAAGGCCCATCATGATGAAGCAGAGAGCACTGACTACACATTGTAATAGACAGATCTAAGTGGAGCGGAATGCGGTGCTCCACTTTCAGCCCCACCGATAGCTTGTGTCATCACAGCAAAGCTGGTAAAATCGTCACGTGCTGGCAGAGATGGCACAAGATCAGTACAGGACTCGGGTTGAGCAAAGCAAAAGAACAGAGAGAGCAAATTCTGGACTGAGAAGTCTAAAATGCCCTTGAAAAGTCAGTTCTGGAGATATATTATGTGCCAGTGCCAAAAAAAAAGAGTATCCCTAACCCCCCAAACACAACATGTAAAACACTGCAGGGATGTCGTAAAAACAGTCAAAGCAGTAAATTCACCCACTATCCGCTTCTACCGATCCAGGAAGCTGAGTCATTAATGACGTATACCGACCACCAGAGGTTTAGTCCGCAATGGTTGCACCAGCAAAAGGTCAAGGGTCAATAGCTGCAGATAATACTGCAAACCAGTAAGTTGTTATGTGAGTATATCAGGTTTCCTGACCACCAGCGTCATGGAGCTCTGTCTCTGAGCCGACCAGTGCCTGTTTGTCCTTCTTTTAATTTCTTCTGTTGCGATAAGTGTGTTTACAGTGAGACGGGGGTGGGGACAGTAGTGTTTGTTCCCTCTCTGACACTCATTAAGACACACAAAGCGTTTTCTGATAACATGAAGTGTTTCCTGTTTGTACAAGCAGAAACTAGAAGCAGGAACAAGAAGAATTAACTAAAAGAGCTGAGAAGACGTAGGGAGAATAACATGGAATACACATGAAATACATATGAATAAAGGTCAGAATAAAAGAGGAACTACTATACTTTAGGTCCCTTTCCTTTTCTGTTTATCGTTTTAAATGAATACGGCATTTAAGTTACTGTCTTTCTTCTGTCCTGTGTCACAAGTGACCTTATTTGAAAGGCAGACTTAAGATGTTAGAACAACATTGTGGGATCGCAACTTCAAGCATCAAGTCATTAAAGCAGCTTTAGACTAAATTGCAAAGAAAACATGATGCTCAGTAAGGGACTGTGAATGCTAGCCAAATGCCTGTTGCATAAACATGGCTTCTGAGAGTGTACGTTTGCTGTTTTTTGAACTTCCTCCGTTCAATCAAGTAAAAACAATCACAAAACGATCTGGAAGCCCTAATTCCTACATCACATTTTGTGTGTTTGCAGAGCCACTGCCACGAGGAACAGACGTGGCTAAACAGGAAAACATTTTTCTTTCCAAAATCCTCAACATTTCACTCCAATATATACAAAATCATGTTTTTGTTGATCTTAGCATTAAAAAAAATGTTTGCTGTGCTTTGATTTTCTGGCTTGCCCTGTTTACCATCCCTGCATACTAAATCACTTATTTTCCTAGAGTTTCATTAACTCCACATGCTGAATAAAGAAACATCGTGGTACCAAACTAAACAAATACAAAATCAGATTCCAACTGACCAAAGAGCCCTCTTCTGGCTTACAAAGGGGCTGCATCTGTGTGCACTGTGACCTCAGTTGATACAGAAAATAAAAATTCATGTTAGCTAAATCCCTTCACAGGAAACACAAAGATTAGAATATTTAAGGTCAAACCAGGACTCCAGGAGTTCCAACGCAAAATTCACGGAAATCCAGCATGACATTCCAGATGCCTTGGCATGGACAAAAGTGTGGTTCAAGGGGAAATTGACCTAATGGTGGCATCAGAATTACTTCTACTCTGGGATGACAGATGCTCTGAGCACATTTCTCAACAATTTAGTCTGTAATTGTCAAGACATTTGGCTCTGGACTGACTTGAAACATACCAGCAGCTAGTAGCTCCCAAGGGTTAGATGAGCGTGCAGAAATCTACAGCTTTAGCATGAGGGTGGTGAGAAGAAGGGACACAGCTGAGAACAGCCCCTCTGTGTGGGGAAATAATTTATGTGGTGCACAACTACTTCATGAACTTAAGAGCCTAAAAGGTAGAAAAGAAACTTCTCTCAGAGAAATGACATGACTGAACATTAGATTACCAAACACACCACTGGTTCATTCCAGAGACTGAATCAGATTAGAACGTCCTTCTCCTGTGTAGACGGAGCTGTCTATTGGATTACAAGCAGAGATGAGAGATACAGATAAATAAATGCAGAGAGAAAGTAGGTTAGGTGGGTGGTTCATGACAGCACAGACTTTACTCCAGGGGGAACAACCTCTACACAGATTACACTGTTTGACAATGGTTGGAGAGGAGAGCAGTACAGACAGGAAGTAGAGTAGAGGATGGGGGAAGGAACAATGCAGAGAGAGGAAAAGAAACAGTGGAGGAAAGACAAAGATTGACACATCGACAATAATTGTACCCTTTGATCAGTTAATTCTTATCTGAAACACAGCAGATGCTCATATGTCCTCCAACAATACATCCGTTCTTACAGGACACACACCAAACAGCTTTCAACACTGGTACTAACACAGCACTAAAACTTTACCACCACTCCACCCCCCAGAATTATGTAAATAAAGGTACTATTTTACATCTGTCCTCAATCTAGAATACATGTTTATATATTCATTTTAAAATTGTTTACTAGAAAATATGTGTCTTCTAATAAACATATTTAAATCATACGTTCAGACTATGACAAACAAAGATTTGCGTTCACACCTACAGTATTTAAAAATAATATATAGTGAAAAAAATGTCCAAAAATAGACTTCAGTAGTTATAAATCTGTCATAAATTTGTTTACAACTTTACAGCACTTCCTTCACAGGAGATAATGCACATTGGCTTACGACTTAAAAAGAAATGCATGTAATGGAATTGCAATACAATGTATGCTTTATATCAAAAGGACGTTTGTGTGTTTTAAAACTTAAATGCAGCGGTCAGGACGAGTGCATTTATGAGTGAAAGACAACCTCTAGTTAAAAAATAGCCATCATACAACACTTCCTCCTAACTCAAATAGCCTTTTCCTGCCCTATAAATAAACACTGCTGGACTTGGAAATCAACCAGCCTCATTACCTCTGAATGCTGCTCATAAAGTCAGTGGAGTAGGGTAAAAATCTGCTGTGTCCCTTCAGCAGTCGGCGGGGCGTGTCATATGACGACAAACATGCAGTTTGTCTGTGGCTCTCTGACACAGTTTCAACACTTTCCATCGGCTACACGTCCTTCTACGTTTTGAAAGTGAAGACATTTCTCTGAAGAACACAGCAAATCACACAGTGCAATGCCGACAAAACTTACTCCCAGAAGGAAGGTTCTCAGAGTTTTTTCAGGTGAACTGAGTCTAACCCTCCCTCCATCCATCCATCTCCTTGCTTGAATATTGTTCCAGTTGCTCAAACCAGGCCAAACCAAACAGTGTGTTAGAATCAAACTGCCCTTCTGGCTTCCTTCATCTTCTTGCCTCTCCTCTAATTATTCTTTATAATTCCACAAATATAATTTCAGCCTAACTCTCGCCATATTGGGCTTGCATAAGCATTATTTTACAAATGAAAAGAAAATGTATGAATCTGATATACGAATAGACGTAAATATATACAATCATGTCTGTAACTGTGTCTATGTTACACTGAATGTTCTACTGTTCGACCAAATACGAGCAAACTGCTTGGAATGAATCACACTATGATACATGAACACGTACACAAAGCATGAGACAGAGACCATGCATCATATCATCGCAATGTCCTCACACCCACAGCAGACACAAAACAAGCCCATGCGTAAACACAAGCCCACATAAAGGAGCAGGCAAACACATGCACAGACACAATGCTCACACCCTCCCCTTCTTAACATGCACAGGACCTCGCCGTGTGTTTACTGACAGTCAGGGTTTCTAGTTGTATGTCCTTGGTTCATGTACACAGACGATGAGGAATTAAAAGCTCCCCTGGGTAGTTCCAGCTTTAATTGGATCCATGTTTAAACAGGCCCGAAGCCATTTTCACTGGATTCACTTGAATGTATCTAAACTACTTCAAGTCTCCTTTAAACTCAGAGGAAAGTATGGTTGAAGTCAAGGGAGAAACAGTTTGGAGACAAGGAGGCGCACCGGGCATCTGCAAGGCTCATCGTGCACAACTATCAAGTACAATTTGTCAGGTTTAAATATGTTTTAAACAAGGACACAGGCTTGATGCCTGCCAACAATTAACAACACACACACACACCCTTCCTCCACCTCCTCTTCCAGATTAATGATGGGCTGTCCCTAAGGTTTTACTGTCATTCCCAATACTAATACCCTTTCACTGCCCCCAGCCTGAACAAACTATTCCATGCCAAACCAGGTCAGACTGTGCCAAGTAAAACACAGCCAAGTGCACATATCTCAACCTATCCTTAGTCTTTAACCTGACAGACTTCTGCATTAATAACTGCATTTAATAACTGCAACAATGGTCAGCATTCATGTGTTGATTTGTATATTGTTGCCTTTTCTTCACGTGCTGTAAACTGGAGGAATTATAACTCTGTTTGCAACCAAAAACTATTTTCACATGATCACTAAGTGATTTTCTTTGTCTTTAAGACTAATATGGAGGACTCCATCACTATAATACTTTTGTAGCTTAAATTTACATTCTGAAGTGGCCAAAAAAAACACAGCCGGCAGTGGATGCAGACTATAGTGTCATGTTGCCCAGATTGAATGAAGCCTTGAAACAGCTGTGTGGAGTGAGAGGCGACAGCATAATCCACCCATCGATTAGACATAGTGGATGATGGGGGGGGGCAGGGCTGGCATCTGCGGTTGTGCTGTTGATATTGGTCTGTGGATGTGAAGGGATGTACGTGTGTGAGAAAGACTAATCCTGCTTAGCCCTGCAGTTGGGGGAGTGACAGTATGGTGGTTTTAACATGAGTACCACTGACAGCAACAGACTATACAAATATGAAGACTGCGTATGTACGCACAGTATGTGCAAAAGAGCCCAGTCATTAGGTTCGGTGCTTGGGGTGGTTGGAAGGAGGTGCGTGGAGGATAATCATGTCAAATTACCTAATTTACTGAGGAATAGCTCGAGTCTCACAGCAGGGACAGAGTTGTTAATGTGGGTTGAGGCCAACAGCAGTTAATAAAGTTTACTCAAATAATTGCATGTGGCTGTTTCTTCTCAGATTAACCCTCAGGAACTTGACAAAGGGGTTTTAATATCCTTACACTGTCCTATTACGAAACAATTTCTGACAGCTGACTGTTCAGACTGAGCTGAAACGGAATGTCTGGAAGTCTGACCGTGGCTGTTTAACAAACCCATTCACCAGAAACCAGATTATGCCGTCTGCTTGTTTTAAACACACATACACATGCGCTCACAGACACACACACACACACAGACAAGCTGGTTGGTCAGATAGGCTTATCCCAAATGATCATCATGTCAATCCCGAAATATCACTGATTCACACCAGACACATTTTCAGGCAGACAGAAATGACCTAACTGCAGACGTGAAGTCTAGCAGGGAGACGTCCATACATTTCAGGACCCACACGGCCAGACACACACAGGGAAGAATTCCTCTGATTCACTCTGACCTTGTATAACTCCACACCTGCTCAATGGTCTGATACACACTCACACACACTCACTGGCTTTTAGGCACAGGCATATGCACAGATTATTAGGAAGACACTAAAAAACATTGTTATTACCAAGACTGAATGTTGTTTTGTACAGTTTAACATCAATGGAAATGCACCTTTGGCGTAGGCAGAATTTTCTGCACTAATTATCCTTTGCATTTCAACACTCTTACAAATTATACAGCACTTATAATCATAACATTAAGACATGGAAGGTAGAGACTCTTCACATGCTCTTAAAGTTGTGCTACAGTACCATGTTTTCACAACCATTGAAGCTGATTTGACAGTTCCCATTAAGTCAAGTTTCCTTCTGCAATTTACACGATGCCACAATTCTGATGATGGAGCGTGTGATGTCACTGTAGTTATTTTAACAAGTTTCAAACTATGTTGGCGAAAAAATATATAAATCACATTCCTATCCTCTCCTTGAGTACATTTTCTAAACTTTCTCCCTTATTTAGGCCTCATGTTTTAGAGGTGTTTGTGCAAGGTCTTGGCTGCCTGATGAATTGAGCTTTTTGGGCATTTAGTTCAGTTTCTATTACACCAGTTCTGGAATAACTTCATAAAAAGAAGAGATTCCTGAGATATGTGTTATTTTGTGAAATAAATGAAGCGGTGGTTTGGGGGAGAACATTCCTGAGTAATCTGTCAATGACACAGGCAGCCGAAAATAGAAGCAAGGAGATATTTTCTTTCTATTCCAGTTGTTCCTGGTTCCTATAAAAAAACATGGGCATGATGAATGGCTCCAGGAATAGAATGAGCTACATAACATAAATGTTTGATGTTATAAGCTATGTTTTCTTCATGTCTCAGTCAATGGGTTGGCCACTGCATCACTGACAGGCATGATTTCAGCCAGGTTTAAAAATACATGTGTACTTCTTTACAGACATATTTAGCCCACAGGTGTGCTATATTCTTTTAGAGTTCGTAGTTTCTTTATTTTAATAGACACATTGAAAGGCCAAAACATATCCTGTTCTCAAAATTTAAACAGCAATCCATGTGTACGACAAGGAATACATACACAGGGGGTATAAGATTGGCAATGATGATGACAGGCTGCATTTTGTTTAAATATATCAGACAACAGGCATAAATGTGAATAAACAAAAATATGATGAGACATCCAAGTGTTGAAGTACAGAGATGAATGTGGATGTGAGGTCTGCAGAGGCCTGCATGACTGCGAATGGCTTCTATCGTGTTTCCAAGCAACATTCACCTCCACTGCTCTTCTCTGTCTTTTCTCATGCCGCCTACAAGCAGCTATTTTAGAGAGGATGAGCATTCAGCTCTGAAAGCATCCATCTCAGACAATGGTAATGTATCAACAGGTTGGAGACAGAGTACTGCAAACAGGTGGGACATATTGCACCCTCAAGAGGAACTATTGTGACCTTGCAGCACAATCCTGGATTCAACATTTTTCAGTACAATGCAGCCTATTGTTCTCACCCACATAGCTGAAGGAATTTGCAGTGATTTGCTTATATTAGACTGCATGTCCAGGTAAAGTTGCAAATAAACAGTATGAGAAAATTACAAATATAGGGTATTATATGCATGTAAATGCCCCACACCTAGGTCTCTAATTTGATTATAGGTGCTCCACCAGAAGATGTCTTACTCTTGCACGTTGACACATTACTCACAGTGTGCCTGCAGCATATTGTGGCTTCAGTTACATAAAAGCGGGTCTATACTCCGCCTAATGGTCCCACATGCCGTTAAACAAGAGTTCACCATCCATCCTGTCCCACAACAATCAATTTGTCTCTTCAAAACTGTCTTCATACATCAAGTGTCTTGTCTAGTTCCTTCTTCACCGCATTCAGCTCTCTCTATTTCTGACACTCCCTCCATTCCCTAAAATGTTCATCCTGCAAGCTTCCAGCCTTTTCCTGCCTGGAGTCTGGCTCTGTGTCATGAAGGCCACCGTGACAACACATGAGTCAGACGCAGTGGAGACGCCTCACTTCCTGTGAGTGGAGAATATGTAAGACTGTGACCGAGTTAATGGCTGACACGGAGACATTCCCCCCAAAAGACTGATTCATCGTCAGCAGGATCTTAATCCGCATCTGCAGCAGTGCAAAGTCACAGTCAGCAGAGACGTGAGTGGCCTATACTAGGGTAACAACACTGAAGATGTACAATCACCCTCCAAAGTGACTCAACATTAAAAGTATGTTCAGAGTCTAGGTCCTACTGCCTCCTACATAAATCATGGTTTCTCAACCTCTTCGTTGCTGCTTATGACCACATGTTTTAGGTCCTACCCTTTTCGTGACACTTCATGAGCTGTCAAGTCAAAGTGAACACAACATATGTTTTCTGTTTACAAAAGCATGGAGGGGGCGCTAAATTGACTGCACACATACTGTGAATCAAAACCTTTGTCTTCGCATTCAAATGTTATTTATTCTTAGAGACAGAGCAAAATATCTAAATAATCTGCTGACCCCCAAGGTTAAAAAAATGTCTGCTACATATCATCCCCAACAGCTCAAGTCACTGACTCAGTGATGCTGGCGGATGCGTGCACGTTCCTAATACACACACAGCCATCAACATGTGTTGCAATACTTACATCAGTTTTTCTGAACTTGGCTTTAAGGCTCTTCATGTTCAGTCTGGTCCATGCAGTCTGTTACCTTTCCACTCAGTCGAGGCTGGAAGGATAAATCACAGATGTTCAAACTGAGAGATGTTCACTGTAAATAAAGATGTAGTTTACTGTGAACCAGGGATTTACGACATGAAAACCAAAATATTTCACCTGCCTATTGAAGCCTTTTGTATGTTTAAAAACCAAATGTGTGAGCTTTTAACAACGAGTTCAACATGAGTTCATACATAACAAATGTTAAACAGTTACGTTTACCTATTTCTTTTTGTGTAATCGACAGTTCTGGTAATTTAAGCGCTCCACATGCTTTTCTAATTTAAATTCACTGCAAATGGTATCCAGCTTTGTATCGTTTCCTATACCGATGTTTTAAATCACAACAGAACCCTCTGGGACGTCTGGTGACTGTATTGCTGCCTTCATTCCCTCTGGCAAATACCATGTTTTTCATGGCTGAAATTGCCTTGTCAATGATTTACTGCCCAAAAAACATATCTTTGTGAGCATTCCAGGCAGAATTAGGCTACTTACTTCATTATTATTTCCAGGGTCCTCTGTGTCTGCTTGAATTTCAATTGCAACTACTACAGTAGTAGACGTATCACACCGAAAAGGTTTTACAGTAGAATGTTCCTTTTTAATACCACAAATACTCTTTAGTTACTCTCCTGTAATAAAAGATGTGTATGTACCAATTCCAGCTGCTCTGCTCTGCTCTGGCAACATTCAAAACAAAATCAGCTGGGTGATAAATAAAAGCAGCGAAAAGAACAGACGCAAAGAGAAATACTTCAAACAACGTGCAAACATTCAACAACAACCCTGGCTACGTTTTCGTGGAAGCAGGAGGGGCAGCACACAATAGCCACTTGATTCCGACAACCAACACTCAGTGCAGTTTCTTATTTGTTACAGGTGAATGTTTCAGGATTCAGGGACAAAATGGAACAAGGACACAAACGCGCCGGTGCATCTTTGAATGAGATGTAAAGTTGTTGTTTTTTTAAACTGTTCTTCTCTCATTAACCGGTGATAAACAACCACACGGCTACTGTGGAAGGAAAATACCCACATCCCTTCGACCGAAACCAAACAACATGACAGCAGTGCACTGGAGATACTTACCCTTCTGGAATCGAAGGAGAACGGGACACTCCGACGCTTTTTTGGATGAGAAGAGATTAGCTACCGAACCGGCGAGCACACAGCGAACCGTTGTTCAGCTAAGTCGAGTAGAAGGCTGCATGAAGGAGAAGAAAACACACTGGCCCAGCTTGGCCCGCATACATTCAAAGTTGGGCTGTTCATGGACCGTAAGCCACTCTCCCCCTCGACTCAACGGCTGCTGCTGCTGCTGCTGCTGCCCGGTTCAGGAAAGTGACGTCACGCTGCCAGAGCTCCCGTGACCGCCCGCCGGGGGAGTGAGACCGCCGGGGTCGTCCATTGTGCCCCAGCCTGGGGGCTGTGCTGGTCGACGCGCTCGTTGTCCCACACTTTCATTTACAAAAACAAACATGGCATCGGACGTGTAAATTGCTCGAAGGTCGCCACGTTCAGCTAGCACCACACCGAGTGTACGGGCTGATGAAAGGAGAAAATGACCATTTGTACAGTAACTATTACTGCAATGGAGACAGGGGGCGACTACAAAATGTAATAGCCACTTTCTGAATATTCAAAATAGCATGAGATGAGGTTGGAGCGTTTAAATTCACTATGGCTTCAGCTTTGTATTACAGTGTCATATCACATCCCTCATACCTGTCTCTTCTCGATGTGTAG
>CAAKHB010007944.1:206115-220233 GCA_901007665.1 Aeoliscus strigatus | reverse complement strand
ACCGTAAGCCACTCTCCCCCTCGACTCAACGGCTGCTGCTGCTGCTGCTGCTGCTGCCCGGTTCAGGAAAGTGACGTCACGCTGCCAGAGCTCCCGTGACCGCCCGCCGGGGGAGTGAGACCGCCGGGGTCGTCCATTGTGGTAAATGTCCAAACTATCCTTCCTTTTTAAGTAACATGTGAACGATAGATAGATAGATAGATAGATAGATAGATAGATAGATAGATAGATAGATAGATAGATAGATAGATAGATAGATAGATAGATAGATAGATAGATAGATAGATAGATAGATAGATAGATAGATAGATAGATAGATAGATAGATAGATAGATGGTTCTTTGAAAGTGACATTTCAAACAGTACGATCCTGACTTTGTGGCACGAAAATCTACTGACATCTAGTGGGAAATGTATTAATTACATTGTTGTAGGTAGTTCAGTGTTGAACATAATAATAATAATAACAATAATAATAACAACAACAACAACAACAACAATAATAATAATAACAACAATAATAATAATGCTTAGTTTAGGATTATTCTCGGTCAAGATGTTTCCTGAAACATTCAATTTACCTGAATAATGAGAACAGGATACTTAATTGAATCACAAATAACTGTCAGTGAAATTTTGTGCCTTCTTCAACGTTTTTTCAGTATTGACATATGTGGCAGGGATGAACAGTGTGAGAGTCAGAAAGTCTACTGGTTTTATGCTAAAATGCTATTCTTTATGTTCAGAAGGGTTGCATTGGATGAAATTGCCACAAACTAACACGTTACTAACACAGACGAATCACCACACCGGAAACAATAACAACGAGCAATTCCAGTTACACTGAGATTGTGTTTACATTCATGAGTATGGTATTACTTGACTTTGGTCTTTTCTTGACAGGAACGATATATTGCACATTCCCCGACTCTGTGAGTATATTTGACATCATGACCTGATGTGCAAAACCTGAAACTGTATATATGACTTAGAGATGTGCACATTGTTATTATTGTATTTTGATACATGTACGTTCCTGTGCAGTTCTACAAGATTTAGTTCATTTCATTTGTACTTTTCGTTGTATATTTCAATTCTTGTTGAGAGATACTGTGACGTCCAAATTTTCGTGCGATAACAGCGAACACAATGACGTTAGTCATGTGATTAAAATCAAAGAGTATACATTTCCAAGACAAGACGTTTCCTTTGTTTGGTCGTAAAACCGACCGCATTTGCCAATCAACCACCACACGCGTATTGGAGGATGAGATAGGTTAATGTTCTAAATGGAATATATATATATTTAAAATAGTGTATTTATAGTAAGATACTACAGTAAAATACAAGTACTATATCAAGTCAAGGTTTAAAAGAAATAATAATCCTAATGGCATGTCGCATGTCGAAGAAACCGGAAGTATTACAGGGTCCTTATCTCATTCCGGAAGTGGGTGTCTTTGCTCCATCGAGCAAGTTCTGGTGCATCAAAACAAACAGTGGCTGATACGCAGTAGTCAAATCATTGTGGTGTTGCTGCGGGATACGTCCAGTCTTTCATCATGCAAAAATCATGCTGCGTTTACTGCACCGGATTTTTTTCAGTCGTAATTTTAATTATAGGAATTTGTTTAGTTTTGTCTAATGTCTTTCCACATTTGATACAGTCGGTGGTCAAAAAGGTAAGCGAACATCTTAGGCGGACATTTTCTAGCAGGCGTTAACGTTGGTTGTTTGTAAATGAAGCTAACGCGTACTAACATTATGGCGACAGCTAATTTACGATTGAACCTCAACTGGTGGTGTGTTTTGATGAAACAAAGTAAAAACAGGAGGTCCGTGATATGAATGTTAGCAGGTTAGCTATGTGTCGATAAAGTCGAATGTGTGTTATTAAGCCATTTAGTTTTTACGCGACTTGATACGTGAGTTTAACTTTGACTGCATATTTAAAGACGATGGACATGGTGCAAATGACGCATTTATTTCATTTCATCATGCAAGTTAAACGGTGTTTTTAGGGACATTCTGTAATGTTGTCTCACATTAAAGAATTGTGAACATCTGGTCCATTGCTTCATTTATATTATGTGCATTGGTGTATTTTATGTATTTGTCCCCACCCAGTGTCCAACTTAGTCAACCTTTCCACCAAACTCCTGTTGCAACAGCATTAGTCATGAGTTCTGATGTGTGGTGTGTTTTTAGGGGCTTAGTCAGCAGCAGATTGTCCTGTCAGTTCACATTTCTCACAAATGTGCAGTAAAACTAACCTGCTGCTCTTTGTCCCCTATAGCAAGTCATTTTGAAGAATGGCACAGATGCATTTGATGCCTGGCAGAATCCACCAGCACCTATCTACATGCAGTTTTATTTCTTCAATCTGACCAATCCCCTGGAGGTGCTGGATGGGGATCGGCCAGCCGTGGTGGAGATTGGACCGTATACATACAGGTGGGGAAGGAAGAAGGACTTGTTTGGCATATTTTTACATTTTATTTAACCTGAGGTGACATAGCCAAGACAGTCAGTCAGCCACCAAAAAAGAAACAGAAAGTACCAGAAACAACACAGAGACAAGCTACAGAACACACAAAAATTGCATTCAGATTGAACCATGAGTCCACACTTTAACCAGGAAAACTAAAAACATCAGTTTGCTTCAAACATTTTACCATTGAAGACTGAGGGTGCTCAAAACTCCCCCAATGCTCTTTTCCCAATTTCTATCCGAGCATTCTGAGTATGTAAATGAAGGAGAAGCCAAACCACTGGTCACCATTCATCAACAACAATGATCAACTTGTCAGTTTTATCTGCTCCTGCACCACTGAAATACTTTTCTTCGTTCCTTTGAGACAGAATATCGGATCGTGTCCAAAGTTTTTGATGCAGTATAAACATTCCATGCAAATTCCATAAAATGTACCTTTGCTCCATTTGTGGAATTACTTACAATAAACGGGTGATCAACATGGAACACTCAAGTCATATATCATGAACATCCTGTTTTATATTTTTATTACATTTATTCCCGCAATGGCTCTTTGACTCATTCAGCTCATCCACAGTCTAGATCAATCAAATCATCTCACCCATGACCTACAGGGTCATGTCAAATAAAGAAGTTCGAGAGCAGTTTGAGGTTGTGGTTTCGTTTGACTTTCAGGTGGAAGTTCAAAGTTGTGTATAGAATCAAAAAAGAGGGGTGAGTGTCTCATGGTCAGCGATGACATCACCGTGGTGACTCCATACAAGTGAAGGATAAAATTATTCACCCCATTGAACTTTGACTTACAGCTGAGAAATAAGTTTCATGGCACAGGTAGCTTGTGTTTTTGAAGTCTAAGGTGCATATATGACATTTAGTAGTAAGTGTATGTTTTGTCCATAGAAAGTATTGGAAAAACATCCACACTGTGTGTGCACATGGTGTTCATCTGTGACATCACCCGGATGTTGTCTTTGACACAGGGAGTACCGGCCTATGGAGGAAGTGGACTTTAATGAAAACGGCACCAGAGTAGCAGCCGTCAACACTAAAACCTACATATTCCAGCGCAACATGTCACGAGGTGACGAGAGTGACCTCATTAGATCAGTCAATGTCCCTGTAGTGGTGAGTCAGTGTTGCATTTGATTTCCTCCTACAAAAAAAACACTGTTCGTTTTAGGAGCAGGTTCAGCGTGTTAAGGTCTAAACTTTGCCTCCTCCTTCCGTCCTGCTGGTAGACGGTGATGGAGAAATTCAAGGACGAGTCGGTGGTGGCCGGTCTGATCTCGGCCTACATGAGGTCGACAGGAGAAGGCATGTTCACCACTCGGACAGTGGGGGAGCTGCTGTGGGGATATGAAGACGCGCTGCTCAGAGCCCTCCAAACCTTCAAGCCTGAGCTGGATGCTGTTTTCGGACTCTTCTACAAGGTCTCGTTCACTGATTCAACCTAAAAACCAAGAGCTTCACATCAGCTGTGTTGTTTTCTAGCTGTTTGTTGACTTGTTCTCTTCATGATCTGTCGACAGATGAATGCATCCAACGATGGAGAATACGTGTTCTACACTGGTCAGCAAAACTACAAAGACTTTGCTCGAGTGGACACATGGAAAGGTGAAAGGTAATCATCTCCATTCAGCCCTCACATAGAATCTCTGTCAATCCAATCAGTGGAAGCCGTTGATCAATTTGAACTATAAAATCAGCTTTAATCCCATGAATGATTAAAGCAACATGAGTGACTCACTGTCTTTGTCACAGCTGATTTACCACCATTCCTGGTCCTCTCTGTGGAATGACCGTTGAAATGATTAATTCAATTATTTCAAACCTCCAAAGACACTCACACGTCATCTGAGAAAGCCCCAAGAGATACTTATTCTTCCCTTAAAGCCGCAAAATGTTGATATAGTCCTTTAACAAGCAAATAACCTGAGGTTTTCAAGTTTATCTTTGATTGACAGACAGTTCATTCTTTTTGCTGGATTTGAGTAGAACGGAAAAAAAACAACAATCGATGCCAAGAACTACTTGAATATTATGTTTATCTGTGTTTGTGTGTGTGTGCGCAGGTCGCTCAGTTGGTGGACGTCGGATGAGTGCAATATGATCAATGGAACCAACGGAGCGTCCTTCCATCCAGTCATATCGAAGAGCGAGGCTCTCTACATGTTCTCCTCTGACCTGTGCAGGTTGGGAAACAAGTCAACTGAACATCCAACGCCGCTTTTCCCATCCATAGTCCCCATCGACCCATCCAACTCTTCAGACATGTCCTTTTTTACATATCAATTGACGTCAGCACTGCGAGTCGCTCCGTCCATCAGACACATAAACGTCTGTACATCATTAATGGATCCCAGTTTATTCTTTGGCGTACGTCAGACATGTTCCACGAGCAGAGTCTCTCTCCAATCAGACACTGGCATTCTGTAGACGTCACGTTTCTAGGTTCCAGGTTCTAGGTACTATCCCCAGTGGAAAGGCAGAAAAAGCAGAGTAGAGTTGAGTCTTGCTGGAGCCTTGTAGTGGAAACGAGGTGTAAACGTTTCATCTTTTAGTTGAGATCACATCAGTCTCCCTCAGATTGGTTTGGTTTTCGTCCACAACTTAAATGATCTTTCTGTTTTGAGTGGGTTAGTTGAACAGCTCCTTCAGTCCTCCTAGGAATGTCTTCCTAAGCCTTTCCCACGCCATCGTCCATGTCTGGATATGGGATTATCGCCGCTCAGTGGCAGCTTCGTGAATGAGGTCACTCTGAGCCGACTGCATGTTCGCAGCAGCGGAGGGCGTCTGGTTGTTCCATCATAAACAGGTCGACCAACTCCTGACGCACGTTGTCGGAAGGTTTCACGAGGAACAGACGTATCACACACCCCAACTGTAAAAATCAGTCCTAAAGGTCAACTAGAAAACCGTCTCACACCCGCTGGGGTTCCTCCACAGAAAGTATCTTGACCAGAATGCGACTCTGTTTCCAAGGTCTCTGTACGCTCTGTACGAGGGCGATGTGTCTGTGAAGGGGATCCCCGGGTATCGCTTCACCCCCCCGAGCGAGGTGTTCGCCAACATGACCGTGAATCCAGCCAACGCAGGTTTCTGTGTCCCTGCCGGAAACTGCCTGGGCTCCGGCGTGCTCAACGTCAGCTCGTGTAAACAAGGTGAGAGGAGGCGGAGCCAACACATCGAACCGTGTCGCATTCCGTTCTAACCTGACACGTGGTGTGTTCAGGAGCCCCCATTGTGATGTCCTCGCCCCACTTCTACCAGGCTGATGAGAAGTTCGTTCAGGATGTATTTGGCATGAACCCGAAGAAGGAACATCACCAGACTGCCCTCGATGTCAATCCGGTACGTATCAACTCCCTCACTCAGGATTCTTTCCATCCCTTCATGCTCAGTGGCAGGGTGGCACGGTGGAACAGTGGTTAGTACGGCCGCCTCGTCGCAAGAAGTTCCCTAGCTCCATTCTATGTAGAGTTCCATGTCTGTGTGGGTTCTGACCAGGTACTTCCTCCCCCCTCCAACATCATGCTGAGGTTAACTGGTCACTGTCAATCCCCAGTAGGTGTGAATGTGAGTGTGAATGGTTGTCTGTCCTTCAGCTGGTGACTGGTCCAGGCTGAACCCTGACCTTCACCCACTGACAGCTGGGATCAGATCCACAACAACAGAGACCAGACCAGAGCAATGGGAGAAGATGAATGAATGAACGAATGAGTATTAGTATATCATTCATGCATGAAATGTTTAATATGAATATAAAACCGTCTGTCAAATTATAATGACCAAAGCCTGAATGAACAGACAGTGAAATGAAATTCAAATACACATGGTTCTTTCAGTTTCATTTTTAGTTTCGTGTCTGCGATCGAACTCTGTGAAAGCTGTTACTACGCTGTGGCACAAACATGTGGTGTCCTCACCACTAGATGGGGGTCTTTGTCAGCTTTGGACCCGCGAGCTGGAGCCAAAGCTGTTTGTTTGGAAACGGTGGTTAAAGATTATGGCGGCGGTGCTAGGCACAGGGCTGCCGCCGCAGATAAGCCCCAACAGCTCTTATCGTGTCTAATAAGGACTTTATTGAGTTGATGGTAAATCTGTGATAATGACAAGTCAACTTCAACTGTGTGTTTGCTTCAGATACACACCCAGTGGCTGATGTTGGACATGAAGAATGTAAAGAATCTGAATATCCTGTAGACTCAGATATGGTTTTATGAACTATATTTGTCTACATTAGTTATAATCTCCACTCAATGTGCTGGAAAACTTGACAATGCACCAAAGGAGGAAAACGTGCTGTAGCAGTTGTCGATTGCTGACAAACTCCTGTTTGTGTGTTTGTCCATCTCCCCTGAACCTCTGTGATATTAAAGCGTATGAGCTGTGAGCGTCTCATTCACCTCCTTCAGGTGAATGCAGATAAATGGGCTTTGTTATTGTGGAGGTTTTCGTGAAATCACCGTCAAATGGACTTCTGTAATCAGTGTACTGAGAAGAATAGTGATGCGTGCAGCCTTCTACAGATGGATGGATAGATGTGTTTATTCATCTCCAGAAAAATATATATTATTATTATTATTATTATTATTATTATTGATAATAATACATTTGAAAAAGATGATATACTTCACAAATGAGCATCATTTTACTGCATTTTAAATGTGTGTTTCTTTCCAATGACTTGAAATGAAAATCTTTTTCTCAGTTGACAGGAACTCTCCTGCAAGCAGCCAATCGTCTCCAGGTCAACGTCTATGTCCGGCAAATTCCCACATTCAGGTAAGCAACTCGCAGGCGTCACTGGTCTGTAGCTGCTGTATTTTTTTTAGGCCTTTTATTGTGGTTAATATCCAGTCAGCAGTAACGCCACAATCACTCATATGAATGGACTTTGGGACGCTCCTGCCTCATTTCCTGCATGTCTGTTTGACATTGTATGCAGCAAAGATAATCTAGTCAGGTCCGAACAGATAAATGTGTTTTCAAAGTACCTGCAAAAGAGAGAAACGAAAGTTATCAGTCACTGGAGAACTGTGTTTGTTCAAGTACGTGATGTAAGGATGTATCAGGGATTTATTCTTCACATTTAGGTTAAAAATCAGGACAGCAAAGTAAAAAATGTATTGTGAAAGTTATTGTGAATAACTTTCATCTTTCTGTAGTCAAACAGGCAATGTGAGGTCACTAGTCTTCCCTGTGGTTTACCTAAATGAGGTACACACACACACACTCACGCAATTCATACAACTGGCTCAGGCTACGGCGTTTATTATCACGCACGTCGCATCCTTCCTCAGAGCGTTGTCGTCGACGACGCATCCGTCTTAAAGCTGAAGGCGATCGTCATGGAGCAGAACGTGGTGATGAATATTCCGTTCATGCTGATCGGTCTCGGCATCGTTCTGGGAGGAGTCTTCCTGGTCCTGAAGTGTCGACAGAAGATCCCTGAGGTGAGTTGCGGTACACGTCAGATATGCTGATTTCACCTTTGGAGCTGGTTGGAACATGTGGTAAAAACTCTTTTGTTTCCAGAGCACCTCCGCTGAGCGACAGCCGCTGCTCTCATCATAGCGACAGCATCCAGCTGCACAGCACTTTCAGTCCCTGGTTGGATCCTTCATTTCAACGTCTGACATGCCAATGCTAATCTTTTTTTTTTAACATGGTCCGACAAGGTCGTTTTAAGCATTGACGGTAAAAAGGTTTGTTCAAGCTGCGTGAACACAAAGTCGATTTGTCGTTTTTAACAATCAGCATCGATCGAAGAAGGCTCTTTTTACGTTTTTGTATTTCTGGTCCAGAATAATAGTTTTATTCTGAATGTGGATTGGCTTTTAAAATTCCGCTGCATGTACAGCAGGAAGTCAGGATTAGTAAAAACCCCAATGTTATGAACCCTTTAATGAGGAACAACACTTCAGTTCTTTTCAGATGTGAGTTTTCACTTTGTGAAACGGGTCCTAGTAAAGCTGTTTGTCCCAGACATTGAATTACACAAACACACGGACAGGGAAACAACAACAAAAAAAGAAGTGTATGACACTACATGAGAAGATACAGTATGTCAGCGTTCGAGACAGGAACCACTGTGACATGTATCATGTGAAGCAACAGCCTAATAGTATTACAGCCGCTGTCAGAGTAAAAGGGAAGATGTTTCCATGGTGTGGAGGGTTTTCAGTCCTGACGGTGTGCTTACGTATTTCCAGTCGTTTTCCAGAGATGTGTGACGTCGAAGCCAAACCGAACCACGCTGTCAGTGATGTCTGAGCAGCCTCGTACCTGCAGCACCGCTGAACATGAATGTTTTCTTTAACCACTATGAGTGGTGCACGATTTTACCGGCTAAACGGCTAAACTTTTAACGGTTTTATTTTATTTCATCTCAGAGATTAGATCTACAACTGTCAGATTCATCGAGCTGAGTCACGACATTCATCAGTTCATCATCTGTAACACACGTCACTGACAAACTGTGCATTGTGTGTATGTTGTGTGTTTCATGTGATACAGATATTGTTTACACTACTGCACTGTAAACTCAGTACTGCATGTGTTCTAATAACCCTGTACACGTCATCAGTAGGTCATGTGTCGGACATTTACGGTCTCGTCATTTGCTTTAACAGATCAATAAAGTTGATGTGCACCACGTCGTCTGAAGGTGTGTTCATATTCCCTCTATCAATCCCAATGATATAATAGCACCGTTTGATAGGTCACTGACGGACGAACTGGTCTGAATAATTCACTCGTGCACGTGGGCTGACAATGAACTAGGAATCACTCAAGATACATGATCATTAATCAGGGAGGAGTTTTAAAAAAAAAAACAGGTGGATGCAGAAAGTGATTGTATTTTTTTAAATTTGTGTAGTTTCTTTTTTTGTTGTTGTAGTTGTATTTGTGCGTTGATTTCCAGACGTCAGGTGCTTCCACTTCATTCGTAACTTGTGGATTTGTCAGGTGAAAACATGTTAAGTTCACAAGGACTGTTAACAGGAAAGTTCAGCCTTGTAAAACCCTTTTTTTTTTTTTTGTCCTGTCTGACAGTCTGGACATTGACTATGGGCCTATGGGACTGGAGCCCTGGTGTCAGACTGTTTTATTTTATGGAGAAGGAGCTGCCCAGACTCTTGCCCCGTGTGCAGGCTCCTCCAAGTTATGAATCATTATCATATTTTATTGTGTTAAACTGGTCTCCAGGTTACTTTGTAACTCGTTGTGCTTCCACATCGGACAGGAACAGATTTCTGGAGGGGATGACAAACACAAGAGAGGACACAGAGAACAGAAACAGTGACACCAACATGAGAGGTGGCGAGGGGGATGGAAAGGGAGAGACACATACATATACATACATCAGAATCAGAATCAATCCTTTATTGTCATTGTATCAGATGATACAAGATTGACTAAGCACAAAAGAAAACATGGAACGGGAGAGCTAAGAGCTGCTGCACTCGCGTGCGCCGCCATCTTGCTTTAATCCCATATATATACTTAAACATGCACACACACACGTACATAGAGACATACATACATAAACACATTTAAATAGAAGAAAGAAACTGGACAGGAAAACAGTATAGTAAAAAAGCAAATAGTCCAAAATGAACAAAATAAGAACTATAGATAAAGGGAAAGACAACTGAAAAAGAAATGAAAATTGAAGCAACAGCAGCTACTGTGATGCCCCCCACACATTAGCTGTGAGAATTTGAATCACAAAACCCAACACAACCAGGACGATGTCACAAAATGAGACAAAATGAGATGGAGATACAGGACCGATGTGGTTGTGTGTGTTGAATTTTTGTCAGGTATTGTAGTTCTGGTGCAGCAGCGCCCCCAGCAGTCCGGAGTAGACCTGACCAGACCAGTCGTAGGCCACCCCCACCCCTCCCCCCGCCTACCAGAAGAAGACCGGGCGCAGAGACCCAGCGGGAGCTACCCAACCGTCAATGGCCACCCCACCTCGGGGGAGGAGGCAGTGGAGCTCCAGACCAAGACCTACCCACCACCGAGCACAGGCCCAGTCCAGGGACCCAGAACACCACACAGCCATGACACGCCCTCCCGCCAGAAGACTGGGGCAGAGCGGAACCCGTGCCCCCAGCGTCCTGGTGGGAGATTGAGTGGAGGGACACAGAGGAGCCACCCAGGGACAGGGTGGTCCACTTGAGTACCAAGCCCGTGCCCCTGCCTATTCCTCCTACACCTGGGGGGGCCCACAATCACAGACCCCCCAGGTGCGACCACCCCGACGCCCACGGCCCTCCACAGTACAGAGGGAGCCCAGGAGGTCCCAGATATTCCTCTGCGCCCCCTGATTCCCTGAACAACCCGTAAACACATTAAACCCCCCTAAAGTTTTGTATTGGAATACATTTGTATGTCTGACAAAACTGAGAAATCATACAAACCTCCAGTTCATCACAATCATAAAAACGTTGTGACAACGAATGAACAACGTTCTTGATGGAAATGATGGAAATCAAAGACGTATATACAGTTGTAACATGATGTCTTTAAAAATGGTTATAAAAAGGAGAGGTAGATCATTCATGTACTTTTGTCAACAAGATCAGGATGAATTACTTATAAATGACGTTAATCTCAATCAAAACCAACAACATTTGTTTCCCTTTTTAGCTTTTATCTCAATATAATTGTTGAGCTGCTTCTAGCTTCATTTAACGGACACAAGAAGTAGCAGTATCGTCAACCATCAGAAAGCAAATATAGGATTTCTTTTCTAATAAAAATCAAATATTTCTGCCATGATAACTTGCCTGTCTTCACTTTGGTCCCCTGAAGTTTCCTCTAATAGTCCAAAAACATGGGTGAACTCCAGGGGTGAAGGAAATGACACATGTGTGACTTCTGACGTGGAATTGTCCTTAATTAACAGGTTAAAGTGTACTTTGGGTTGGCTGCCGGCAACCTTTGACCCCTGTTGTTATTAAGACACTGATAAGTGCGACTATGCAGAGACGATTGCGTCACCGGCTCTGACTGGAACTTTAGTCATTAGCAAAATACAGAATCTATCATCTTGGAGATATGTCAGAGGGGAACGCCTCCCTAACCTAATTAAAACCTTTAATATAAGTGACGTGAGGCCGCTGAGCAGCAGTTGCACAGAACAGCTTCTCATGTGAAATTCTCCTGCAGAGAAGATGGAGACTCTTCAGCAGGGAATCATTCTTCTTGCCATTCTGACTCTTCTCTGTGCCACTCAGGTGAGTTACAACCTGCGTGGGTTTACATGTTATCACCGTATTCCAACTCTCCAATGATGTCATATTTTGTCCTCATAGGTCAGTTCCATGCCCGTGCCTGAGGACTGGAACGGCTTGATTCAGCGGACCAAACGGTCTTTACTGTGGCGCTGGAACAGCATGAAGCCCGTGGGTGCCGGCTGCAGGGAGCATCGAGAGTGTGGCACGAAATACTGCAGGTACAGCAAAGTCCAAACATTTCTTTATAGATTGTTTGTAACTTGGATATTTCAGCATCCTTTGCATGCTTTTGCTATTTGCTAATGTGAATGTACCTGTAAATTAGGTATCATATTTTAATACAACATTCTTTTATTATTATTATTATGATTATTATGATTATTATTATTATTTGCAGTGTTGTAGTTTATAATAATAATAATTAATTGTATTTCATTTAGTTATTCTTCATAGTATTGTTATTTATTGCCATGCATATTATTATTGTTATTATTATTAGTAGTAGTAGTAGTAGTAGTAGTAGAGGTGGTAGTAGTTTACCTATAATCCTACTGATCATAAAAGGTTCCGTTTGCATAGCATGGTAATAAAGTAATCACACATTTTTCCTTTTCATTTCAGAAAAAGCATCTGTTCCTTCTGGAAACTAATCTAAAGAAGTGATTCTCCAACTCAGCTGACACAGCTCTGGCCTGAGCTGAATCAGACTCTGTGTTTTCAGTGGATGTAATCTGATCTGGCACCGTACAGCAACCAAACAAAGCTGTAAATGTGGACCCACACGTCCGCCCTGAGTGACCTCGGCAGGCTGTGTACAACTGTTTTAATATGAAAATACAAATACATGCAATGTTTTTCAGTGGCTGCTTCATGTTGTTTTATATTTATTTGTACATGTTGTAAATCATGTAAATACATTTTTTAAGCAGTTGTACTGACAAAGGTTTTGTTTCTCAGTAAAAACAAGTACAAATGAACACGATTCACGATCTTTCAGTGATAAACACAAAAGTTTGGGGTATTTTCCACAACCTGTTTACAGATGAAATATCACATACATGTCTATTAAATCACATTGTTTCCATCCAAGTACATTTAAACCACAATGAACAGAGGTTCAAACACTGTGAAGTCTCTTATACGTTGGATATCTGACCAGTGCTGATCCACAGTGAGGAAGAGGTGGTTGACCTTTGACATCTGTCCACTGGAATTCCCATCTCAGTGGCGCAAGGCAGCACTTCATCCTCATCCTCATCTTCCATGAATGATGCTATCATGGAAGATTAGACAAAGGACGCGCACGTTATTTCAGTTCTGCGATGGGTGAGTGGATGGTTGATGCCTCTGTGATGGCAATTTAATTTAATTTAATTTAATTTAATTTAATTTAATTTAATTTAATTTAATTTAATTTAATTTAATTTAATTTAATTTAATTTAATTTAATTTAATTTAGCAAATCTGTGATGGAGTTTTTACACTGGTGCATTTTGAACAGCCGCCTATGAAAATGGAGGGCTGAACGGTCAACGTTTTTTTCTTCTAGTTCACCAGTAGAGGGCGAAACAAGCCAAGAGACAATAAAAGCTCTTTTGATAAAAGAAAAAATAAAATGTAATATTTGATGTCAGGAACAGCTTACGTTTATTCCTTTTCCTTTTCATACATGACGGGACTTTTTCAGGCATCATAGTCTTAAAGCATATAACCATTTCATTGTGTTTGTCCCCCATTGTGTTCAGTCCCTTCAAATAACTTCTTTAAAATTGATGTCTGCTATAATAATATTCTGGTCATGTTCCATCATCATGACTCATGTTGTTATTGTTCTCATCATGTATAATAAAGTACATTTAACCAACTCGTTTCCTACCAGGTGTCCTGGCAGGACTTGCTCTCTCCTCATTGGTTGAAGAAGTGATGACGCGGTGTCTCCAGCAGCGCGCGGTGCTGAAGCTGCAGCGGGGATCCACCGACAGGACGTTCACGTCGGACCGGCTTCTCGTTTGCTTCACCGGGACGTTTATCCTCAGTGCACAAAGAGACAACAAAAAGACGCCGGCACCCCAAAATGTCCACGTGATTTCATCATGCGCTCGCGCGAGAGACTCCCGAGTAAAGCGCCGCTGTGAGAAGAGGATGGATGATGGATGGATGAGGGATGGATGAAGGATGGATGGATGGACTGTTGTCAGGTAGGTCACCACATGTCAGAGGTGATGCTGGTCTGATACTTTGTCTGCTCTCGTCTTGATTCGTCTGACTTTAGAGGTGTGTGTGTGTGTGTGTGTGTGTGTGTGTGTGTGTGTGTGTGTGTGTGTGTGTCCAGGTACGACTGTGCAGGGCCAACAACAGATTGCAGCCTGGACT
>CAAKHB010007944.1:170205-180342 GCA_901007665.1 Aeoliscus strigatus | reverse complement strand
CCACCGAAAATGCTGCCGTACGTATGTCAGCGCTGTAATGTTGACAGAGAAATACACCGGGACGAAGAAAAGAGGAGAAAAGAGTATGAGAATGAAACAAACATGAAACAAATTACAGTAATGGCACACATGACTGACAGCTGGTGCTGAGAGTGAGACCAGACTCTGCTGACCTTTGACTTACGTTTGTTGTTCATAGTCTACACCGGTTTGAACATGAAGAAGCAACAGCTGGTGGAGAATAGCCAGGATGGAGAAGATAATCATGGGATACCAGGTCAAATCAAGGTTTGAATACATACGAAATCATTTGCGGTGCTGTTCACTCAGTGAGATACTGTGTCATCGTAAACAGATTAAAGATGGACATCGCTTCAGTGATTTGTAACAGGCTTAAACTGTACGGTATTTTATACCAAGAAGAGAGATTTGTCATAAATTAAACATCCAACATTTGTCTGTGAACCACTAGAGGGGAGTAAAGAGAGTCTTTGCTCAGTGACACCAAAAACAAAACAACAGCTTTATTGAGACACTCCACCGTCAGCTTTCACCTTCAGCCTATGTGTCTGTTTACCACCGTTTGTGGTGTGTTATACAGTCTTTTAAGTTGTTTTCTAAACGAAAACAGACGTGGGTCAGCTCATTTTAATGAGTAAACGGTGAAACAATGTGCAGCGATGAACGTGTGAGCAGCAGCTGCTGCTCTGTCACCACGAGGCCTCGTTCCATGTAGAACTCAGGTGGGTCTTAAACTGCTGGATCGTCCACAGCCACGTACGATTATAAGGAGGTATTCGTTTGTATTTGGTTGTTATTTACTTAAAAATCATCCACAGCGACCACACACACACACACACACACAAAGACACTTGATGACACCAGTATTATTTTAGCGGGTTATTAAATAGCATCGAGTCCAGGTGCTTTAACCGTAATAACCATGAAAGAAAACCGCCACACACAGGAGAATGATGGCGTTGGCGTTGACAACGTTCCTCCAGAGCGGCACCTCTGTGGTGTCTATGAGTTTACTCTGCAGCTCCGCCTGCTCCTCTGGACTGAGCTTAGGAGATTTCTTGTGCTCCAGGCCGCAGAAGCACATTACTGCCCTCTTGCAGAGGCCGGGTTCCTCCTCAGGTTCTGTGACACAAAGAAAATCCCATAAAGGAATGTCGGCTAGTGAGTTTTCTTCTGTGAATGCAACTGTGAAGTAATTTGTATTCCGTGTGACCACCTTCTATGTCCATTTGTTGGTTATCGTTCCAGTCGTCTTTTTCAAGGTCCACCCTCTCCTCCGTGCGGTTCCTCAGGCTCCAGCACAGTCGATACAACTAGACAAAAGCAAATGCACAGGAGGAAATTATTCATGAAGCTAGAATTTCTTCCACAGAGACTCAACTTCTTACGATTCTGTGAATTTAGTCGTTGAAAAACATGAATGATTTATGTGGCTGTATCTCATCGGGGGCGACATACGTGCTTGTCGTCGATGGGTTTGGTCATGAGAGAGACTGCCAGGATGATGATACAGGAGATAACGAAGAGGATGATGGCGAAGTAGAGGTAGTGGACACCACAGATGATTGTGGGACAGTTACTGGGTTGAACGCAGCTGCCAGTCCCATAAACAAACTCAGGGATCATCCTGGAGAGGCCGATGAGCAGGCCGATTATCAGGCCGTAAAATGCACCCTGGGCAAATGGAGAAATCGTCAGTTTGGACTCAATCACCTGTATCAACAAGAAACATACTCGCAGTTGTGTGCCTTTGTTAAAGGGATAATATGTAAGAGCCTGAACAAGCTCGCATGTGTCTTACAGTTCCACTTTGTTCCTCAAGGGGCATCACTCACTGTGTTTATACAACCAGGAGTTCTGGTGCATACAACCACCTACAACCCCCAGCTCCCCAGTGCTATGCTGCCCTCTCCTGGTTCGGAGTGTGACTTATGAGGTATCAGATTGTTAATGTAGCAACGTGTGTGATGGTCACCATCTTGTGTACCTGTCTTTTATAATGATTGTTTTTATTTCCATTTAAATTTACATTAATTGAATTGCTGACTCCTGTACTGTATAATAATATAACAAAATAATATACACTACCGTTCAAAACTTTGGGGTCATCCAGACCATTTCAGTTTTATATCTTCTCTAATCAACAGTTTTCATATTTGCAAACATAATTGTACAAATGTTTTCTAATCCCCATTCACCTTTTAACATGATTTGCTAACAAAATGTAGCATTAGCACACAGGAGTGATGGTTGGTGGAAATGACCTCTGTAGATGGACGTAGATATTCCATTAAAATCAGATGTTCACAGCTAGAATAGTCAGTTACCACATGACTAGAGGAGTCTGATTCATTTAATGTTGTCATCATTGAAAAAAGACAAAAAAAGAGCTTTTCTTTCAAAAAGGAGGACATTTCTAGGTGACCCCAAACTTTTGAACGGTAGTGTATATATAGTATATAATAGTATAATAATTATATTATGATATAAAGTACCATGGTTAACATTTTAAAAACGTCCTCTATGAGTAAAGTTGACTTTGACAGTATAAATAAATGATATTAAAGCCTGAGACAAACCAATGTTAGGGATCAATGATCCATCTGGATGATTGAACGTCTACATGTGTCGCTGGTCTTCCTTCTTTATTAAAGACAGCAATTTTGAATTGATGAGCACATTTTTAGACTTGACCTATAACTTTGGTCAGTTCCATTTCAGCCACAGAACAATAGAAATGTGTCCTGTAGATGTACCAGGTATGTGACAAAGTATAGCCACTATACGCGCATACTGGCGTGTCTTTACTGTCACTGGACACCCCCATTACACAAGACGACAGACCAGGCTATAAAAGCTGAAGACCTTTGGCCATTGAATCTGATTGCAATGATCTTAAGTAATGCATTTGACCATGAAACTGTCAGACCAGGGTTCACCTCCCTGTTTTTCCAAAACTAGCCCCAGTGAGGTAAACATTAGTGTATCATTTACAACGTATGGTTTGACAGCAAACAAAGTCGGAAGCGTGCACTCACGGCCTCATTGACACGCTTGCAGAAGATAGCAAGTATGAAGACAGCTGCTACGGGTGGCGTGAGGTAGCCGGTGATGGACTGGATGTAGTCAAAGAGCTGACCGCTCTGGGCCGACTGCACAACGGGGATCCACGCTATGCTCACGCCAATCATAAGCAAGATGAAAATTCTATGCAGACAAACAAACGGGGAGATGAACCACAGTGAGAGAGACTCCCATCGACTTACACCGCTGGAACTGAGTCAACCATTGTGACTTATTAAAATAAATCAAACAAATCCTTAACGTCCCTCAACAAATAAAACACTGTTGCGTCTCTGTGTCAGCAGCTTCTGTCCAACAAGTGAACTACTTCAGTCTTAGTTTAAAACTAACTGCTGGGATGAAGGGTTGCGGGGGGGGGGTCACCATATCAGTGCGCTAATGTATATTATGTGTTAGTGTCTCCAAGGTTAGAACCACAGAGATAACATTTCAACCTCCACTTCACGCTATCACTCAGAGGATGTGTGGATTTTTGATAAATGGTCCCGATAAGTTTGCTACTTCAGCTGTAAACTGAACCGTGCCTCGGCCGTCATGTGACCCCGGCTCTTGGCGGGTTTACTGATCGACCTGTTGGACGGTGGATGTCCTTCTTCATCCAGGTTTGCCTTCCTACTGTCACTGACTGACATCAGAAGCTCTATTCTATACGACAATAGCGTTAACCACTTTAATTGGTTATATATATTATTATTAAGTACTTTATGTACTTTATTCATCTCACAGAAGTGATTTTTGCTGCCTGCTTTATTACTCCACAGCTCACTCATACATCGACTTAATTCGAACTCAAGGTGTAACCGTATGTACCGTTTGTCCTGCTGCTCTTCTATCTTCTCTCTTCTTATCTCTCTCCCTGTTGCTCTTTTTGTTTCACCCCAACTGGTCGAGGCAGATGGCCGTCTCAGATCTGCCAGAGGAAATTTTCCCTCGCCACCATCGCTAAGTGCTGCTCAGGTGAATGTTGGGTTTCTTTTCAAATAGTTAATATTCTAAATGTGATCAGATGACAGTTGTGTGACGTGGTCCGATTTTAATTGCATAGCACCAGTTCACAACAACAGTTATCTAATGACACGCACGCAAAGTGACTATTCCAATAACATGCACATGAGCAGCAGAGACGAGGAAAAACTTTGAAGGGATGACTTGACTAGAACCATTATACTTCTCCTCCGATAATAAAGCCACATTGATTTGGACAGAACAAAGGAAAGAGAAGATTGGCGGGGGAGACCATCCTCCAAGTACACATGCTCAGACTGACTGACTGCTTATGTTTAAAAAAAACAACAACTGGACACGGTGAAAAACCTGCAAAGGAATGGCCGAGTAATTATTTTACCTGCCAGCTATCATGAGCTCCTTTTCGCTGGCCGACTTGCGAATCTTGGTGTAGATGTCCATGGTGAAGAGCGTGCTGGCGCTGTTGAAGATGGAGGTGAGGGAGCTCATCAGCGAGGCGAGCATCACAGACAACATGAGCCCGCGCAGACCTGCGATAGATGCAATAGTCAGCTAAAATTTGGATGCTGATATGAAAGACAAGACTTCAGACCACCCACCATTGGGCATAAGATACACCACAAGTTTTGGATAGGCGATGTTGGTGCAGCCCACACTCGCCCCACAGTACTTTTGACATTCATCCGGGTCCACGCACGCCACCTCATCTGAAATACCATGAGAGAAGTAGTAGCTTCCTCCACTGGTGGAGTATTGGTGGTAACAAGACGCTCACCAGGGTAGAGGATCCTGCTTATCATCCCGGGGAAAACCATGAGGAACATGGGGAGCAGCTTCAAGTAGCCGCACAAGATGCAACCAGCCTTGACGTGGGATAAGTTCTTGCCCGAGAGGCAGCGCTGGACGATCACCTACAGACAAGCAGCATGTCACAAAATGTCAGCAAGGCATTGATTGGACAAGAAAGATGCTGATCAGGAGTTGGGCACTTGTTTTAGCATGTAGCTGTGATCTAACTTCAGTCTCTGAAAGAGAAATAGAAGAAATAAAAAGGAACAAGGTGTGCTGATGCCTAAAAGGTCATTATTGTCGTTATTGTAGAATCTTTATTATGGTTATAACATTGTACAAAAATATGTGTGTGTATACAATGATTAACTATGACAGTATTGTGAATAACATGAGACCCTGGTATGTGTGAATCCTACTGTTGTGATCTGTTGATTACTTTTCTGTTTATTTTCAATGCCTCATTTCATTTGAAAATGAGAAATTCTATCTGTCATTGTGATGGTTACTGAAAATAACTTTACGTAGGGGTTTTTCACCAGCTGCCACTGGTCCTCCTTCATATTTTTGAATGAAATGTCCATTTTGCAGTTTGAATAATATTTGCCGCCACAGATTTACAACTTTTTATTGCAGCTATAACAGAACATGGCGCCCGCTGCGTCTGTGCGGCTCACTGATGTGTTTTAATAGCTTCGGTCAACAACAGGCCTCTAATGGCAAAGATGAATACGTCACATTAAGGCTTTGTTTACACAGCACATTTTTGATTGCAGGATCAGTTCATAGTTTTTTTTTTTTCATGGGTAGTCGGATATTACTACATCTACCCTCTAATCTTATCTGTGTCTCTGTTTGAGCATTAAAGTCAGAATAAAAGCTAAAAAAAAAAAAAAACAACAAAGTCTGTGCCTCTGTTTCGTTCCTTGGTTGAAAACAAATTAAATGTAGGCGTTTCAAATGGGACATGTATGTGCTGTGCTCTCACAAATAGTCAAAAGTACCATGTGCCTTGGAAGACTGTTGACTGTTGTCTGTTTATTTTATGTCTCTCTTGTTCTTTCCCACTTAATGATGCAGTTAAATGTAGTTAGTATATTTATCCAGTTGAGTTCTTAATTTATCTAGTTAAACTATCACACTATTTATATTACAGTTAGTACTAGTTTAATTTATGCACTATTTATATATATTTTTTTCTACCTGAAGAGTTCCACTGCTGTTTGCACCATGTGTTGAGACGACTGTCATTTATTCTGTGCATATCACACATATACAGTATATTTGACAATAAAGTTGACTTTGACTTGATGTGTTGGTCCTGACCTGATCAGTGCACCAGTACCACATGGCCTGGATGGTGAGTCCGAACACCAGACCGGGCCACGGCAGGTCTCCAGTGATTGGATCCCTGAAAAGATGGAAGGAGTCCGCACGGGGCTCGTAGCAGCTTTCACTGATGTTCCCCACGATGGCGGGGACAGAGGTCATGTAGCGCTGCTGGAAGCTTTCGTAACCTCCCACCTCATGGAAAGCTGGTGACATGCAGTTAATGGTGTTTGTTTACTCCCCAAATGCAGTGATACCAAACAGCATCAAGCAAAAGGATGAAAAGGGAAATACCATATTACCATAGCCCATTAGGATGAATGATCCAATAACCATGATGACGGTCTGTAAGGTGTCTGTGTAAATCACCGCAGCCAGTCCACCTGAGATACAGCACATAACATCACATCCTTTATTTTGCACTGAGGAACAATGACACCGTTTGTGTACTTGTCTGAACTCGATGGTGAGTGAATCCAGTAAATGATTGCATTGTTATGTAGTGCTGGAGTTAAAGTTCAAGCGCGGATGTGTCATTACAAAGTCGTAAGAGAAGGACGCTTCCTGCTTATCAGAGTTCATGGGTAATTAAGCACAATAACACCTCTGAGAAAGTAGGATTAGAGGAGCAGGAGAGTGTGTGAAATGGCTGCAAATGATCCAGGGAAGACTTTACCCCCAGCCAGATAATTCCTTCCTGCTTTGGTTTATGAGCAAAAGGTGGATCTGTGCATCAGGTGGGAAAGGAAATCAATGCAGACGGACCTGTGACGGTGTACAGAGCGGTAATCAGCAGCAGCAGGACGACAGCAAGGTAGATATTCAGCCCAAGAGCCTGGTTGATAAAAATGGCGCCAGAGAACAAATCTGCCTGGGTGGAGAGGAGGACACAGCTCATTTCAGTCAGTAACATCTGAAATATGCTGTCAAATACAGTGGGAGGGGTGGCGTTTGCTTTCACTTACTGAGATCTTGGTGAGAACATACAGGATGAGGGACAGCACAGAGAGATAGATCTGAATCCGCTGCCCTCCGAACCTCTTCTTCAAGTATTCAGGCATAGTGACCACCTACACACATCTGCCTTTTAATTTCACTGTCCCTAAAGTCAGTTATGTTCTGTTTAAACTTTGTTACAGGTAATGTGAAAACAACAACAACATGTAACACAGGAACATGTTTGGAGTTTATTCTGCTTACCCCAGCTTTAATGTAGATGGGCACAAAGAGCCACCCCAGAATGATGACCACTATCAGAGCCTGAGGAACACAAATACTTCATATCAGCACAACAATTCACAGGAGTTGGTTTGCGACAAGATGTTCTATCTAATGTGTGTTTGATGACTTACATTCCACTCAAATCCACCAGTGGCTATTCCGGAAGCCGCGCCGGTCCCAGCAACTCCCACAAAGTGCCCACTGCCAATGTTGCTGGCAAAGAGTGATGCTCCGATCTGTGGATGCGTGGAACGTTTATGACAAACTGTCAGCAAAACTACCGCAAAAACAAACAAACAAATGAATCATAGAGTGAAGACATCATAGCAGTCAGGATTTTGATTTGTGTGTCTCCGATATTCCGAGAAACCAAATACCAACCGGCCACCAAACCATACTTCTCCCTGCAAGGAAGAAGCCACCAACTGTGGATCGGTTGGTGCGAACCATGGCCTGCAACAGAGGGGGGGCATTTTAGACTTCTATTCAAACACACACTTCAACAGTCACTGATTGGATATAACTGTATTTATTTTATTTTATTTTATTAATAATACTTATTATTATTATTTCATGTGGTGTTTTGAATCTCTTAGATCCGTGTTTCGTAATAATGTTGTTACTAATCCAAGTTTTGTAGTGCAAAGTTTACTCAACATTTATGTTAAAATATTGATACTGATTATCTTGACCCCTCCGTTTACTGTACTGAGGCGCCGTCCAAAGGAATTTGTGGCTGAACAGAACAGAACAGAGCAAACATCCAGTTAAGTATTGGAGGATTGAGAGAACGGTCAACTGAAGACTCAACAACTCACCCACACTCCGACAGCCAGGACCACCACAAAGTAAACCACAATGACGGAGATATCTGCTGCATTGTTCAGCACCACACTCGTGCCATTTCTTGCATTGCTCCTCACTGAGGAAAAGCCAAAATAATCTCCAGACATTCTGCTGAGAGGGTGAGCGGAGAACCCGGCGAGTGTTAGTGTTGCTGAAGCCCCTGCACTGGCACTTGTGTACCTTTATTCCTGAACGCAAGGGGCGGTGGGGTTGGGTGGGAAGGTGGGAAGGATGAGGAGGAGCAGAGAGACAAATGCTGTATGTAATACTCGATCAGTGAATTGTCTAGAAAGTGCAAATGAAGTGGTTTGTGAATGTTTGAACAAAAATATGCTGTTAATCATTTCTCCACTCAAGGAAACGTGTTAGCAGTGTAGCTAACTTGAACACAATTCACCTCACTTCACCTGGAGAGAGACACCAAGTATCACTTTCAAGTGTAGTTTAACACAGCAAGCCCTCTCTTATCAACCGCTGACATCGCGCCCATGAATGAACCTATTTGGACTTTATTTTCTACCAAAGCTCCCTAATCCAAGACAGAATTATATTGTAAGTTAATAAAATGATGAGCTTGTATTGAAGCATTAAACCGTAGTGTTCACTCCTGAGTGACCCCAAGGAAATATTGACTCACTTTCAGTCAGACCATGCTAAAAAAAACACACCCACAGCTTCCTTCTTAGTCACAGTAGAGTGTTTATTTCTCTGATACCTATTAGTCTAAAGTCCAGACCTCAGTGGTTCAGTCTTCAATGTGCCATAAAACCTGCAAGGAAAAAATAACAAGGAGCATCAGACGGGTAAAACTGAATACAAGTATGATGAGCCACTAGGTGTCTCTGCAGGACAATGGAACACACGCACGCACGCATGCACGCATGCACGCATGCACACAAGCACACAAGTGCATTTTATTGTCTTTTAGCAGTTGCAAGAGTTGACGTTTTGTAATTCTCATAAATACGCCACCTAACTTGAAATTGTTTATCGATGACTGTAGAAGAATTGCACACACCTCTGGGGTTTGACAGGAAGAGAACAGCAGCTGAAATATTCACATTCACATCACACCCCTGCTGAAGAAAGGAGCAATAAATCATTACAATGCTGACGTCTATTTTCAAGGCTGCAGTGCTCTGTCACACACTGGATGGAATCTGTGAATCCATGGCTGACGTCTCTCATCCAGTCTGGTGCCATATGGGCTGCGTGCTGTGATGGGCCCGAGTTCCAGCTTCCTGATTCTCTCAGAGATTTTCACAGACAGAATCTCAAGGCTCAGATGGGTGAACCTGAGGAGTTTATAAGACACATAACATATACATGCACACATACACACATACACACATACTGTACATACACACATACACACATAGACACATACTGTACATACACACATACAACCATAAACAAATACATACATACACACACATACACACAGACATACATTCATACACACATACATACATACATACATACATATATACATACATATATACACACATACACATACACATACACATACACATACACATACACATACACATACACATACACATACACATACACATACACATACACATACACATACACATACACATACATATACATACACATATATACATACATACATACATACATACATACATACACATACACATACACATACACATACACATACACATACACATACACATACACATACACATACACATACGTACAAGTGTTCATTCATATTATGACAAGAACCAATCAGCTGTCCGTCATGACTTGAAGAAATGAAGATCATGAAAGTAAAGGAAACACATTGAATGAGAAGGTGTGTCCAAACTTTTGGCCTGTACTGTACATACATACATACATACATACATACAAATG
>CAAKHB010007944.1:138740-154159 GCA_901007665.1 Aeoliscus strigatus | reverse complement strand
CCCGCCCCTCCTCATCCTCCCCTCCCTAGTCACAGCTCACTGTCACCAGTACAGGATTAGGAGCATTTGACTGGACTGTTGCTAGGCAACAGTAACCATGACAACCGATTCATTATGAGGACAGGGATGGGACAGGAAAATGCATCAGGGGATGGGCTGATACACGTTTGTACTGTTAATATTATGGTGTATTTTTCTGTCGTGTGTGCACTGCCACATCCAGACTGCCCTGTTATTGATCAAAAGTCATTTTCTGATTGTGTAACACTACGTAAACCTTCATCTTAAAAGTTAAGGTAAGGTAACCAGAGAGGAATTAGGATTAGCTTTTAATTTTTTTCCATAATTTTATTGTTTTTTTCTTCCATTGTTTGTAATATGTATGAACATATCCATGACCGTAATTATACAAAAAAATGAATTCTTTTCTTTTCATTTACATATTTATAATCAAACATGGGGCCGAGGGGCAGCTTGATCTTCCTGCCTTCAATTTTTTTTCATCTCATGCTGTCGTCTCCAGCCTTCTTTCCTCCACTCTTTCACTCCTCGGTCTGATATTTTCTACACTTGTCACCTTCCCCTCCTCTCCTGATTGTTATTTTTTTAATTATCAATTTCAAACATTTCCAAATACATCATTTGCAGTTAACCATTCATAATACATTGCCGGTAATGAAATAAAGCAGCTGAGTGTCAGTTTGACATTGATTGTACCTCTGAGTAATGGCTTCTGCTGGAGTACGGCAACACCCCTTGGACAAACTACGACAACTGGTCATAATAAGACCGGCAGCTTCTTAGGCTGAGTTATGATTAGACCTCAAACACAGTCTTACCACATTTCAAATATAACTACTGAACATGGACAATGAAAAGTCCAGTTATGGGATTCAGTGGACCCATCACACACCACCACAACCCGCCCCCATAACCAAATTAATCGTGATCTTTTATTATTATTATTCGACATGTCACTGTGTGAGACTCTGTTTATTCAGGATTTGACACCCATTTGACCACATATAGCTGCTTTTGAAATGTTCCATCCCACAGATCAACTCTTCCCTGACTGAACCACTCGTCTGGAGATGGTCATGGTAAAGTAAAAATCACATGGCTGCAACCTTGACTGTCTGCCTTGATTCATTCATTCACTTTTCGTGCATGCGCTGTTTGATGTGGCGCAGTGGTGAGGTGTGTGACGTCACAGAAGAAGGAGGGGATGTGTCGGATGGACATTGATGTTGTATGAGTGTGCAAATGCAATTACGGGGAACACAAAAACAGGCTTTTTGTCCGAAGCTTTCATCTGGAGAATACAGGACAGTCCCACAGCTCTAATGGGTTGATACAATCACCCATACAACTGTGAAAACCACCTCTGTCTCCTCTGATGGCTGCTCTCGTTTCAGTCTTTCTGGTTTGCCGTCTTGTTCCTTGTTCTCTTATCTGCAGGTCATAAAAGTTGTTTTTTCTAGCACCTGTGAACTCCCGTCGCTACACGGTGCCTTTACAATCTGCCAATTCTCACAGGTATATCCTCACACTTGATTCTGTGAACCCAATTAACACCTTCCTGTGTTCTCTTCCTCGGACTATTTTTAATCTACAAAACTAATTGATTCTACATTCCAGCCTGGCACAGTGAACACCCTGTTTTATCTGGGAAGACCCGCTAAGTCAGTTCAGTTACCGGGAAAGTTGAGGAAATGGATTCTTGTCAGGACTGTGTAAAGACGTCATTGTGAATCCCTTCAGGACAAATACGAAACCGCCGGAGAATTAAAACACTGACCCCTCATAGCGTATCGAGACCAAAAACTCAGATAGTACCATCCAAACGGCTGTCAAACAAATACTAGTTACCTAACCATTTTAAAACACAGCAATAAAGAACGGAGGAAATCGTTCACATTCCCATACCACCAAGACGAGATAACAAACCGCATGTGCTACATTTAGACTTTTACAACAGATTTGTGTGACTGCATTAAGGCAAAGTGAACGCTTAAATCTGTCCTATCCTGCCACCAGCTAAACACTGCTGGATGAGGAGCGTAGAATGTGGATTACAGCCTTCCAACTGTCATACACCTCTTACAATTGGATGTGACTTGTGGTTTGTAGATTAACTGCTATGTAATTTGGATAATAAATCTCTCTGTTCCACTGACAACAAGAAGTTGTGTACTGGTGAAACGTGACTGTTTGGGCCCTTTAACGTCGATTTTTTTCTCTTACCGTCTGGTTATCCTCGTAGAGTTTCAGGTCATATCCACTCAGCTCAACACAAAAAATGATTGCAGTCACGCCCTCGAAACAGTGGATCCACTTCTTTCTCTCTGACCGCTGCCCGCCTACGTCTACCATCTTGAACGTGAGCTCCTTGAAGGTGAACTTGTTCTCTACAATGCCAGTGGTCATGTCGCGGGATCGTAGAATGTCCTCTACCGTAGGGATGTACTCGGGTGCAGAGATGCGGTCAAGGTCATTCAGGTAGTAAGCCGTATTGTCCTCCAAGTGGTACTCATTGGATCGTTGAAAGCACTCTTGGACTCCTGAGTCGGCCCACAGACGTTTCATCACCCCCAGCAGCTCCGGAGTGATTTCTCCCTTGCTCTCAGCCGGCCCTGTGAGGGCAAAGAGCTGCACGGCATCGTAGGCCCGGTCAGGATTGTGAAAGTCAATCTTAAGGGTGGTGAGGGCACGAATGATGCGCGTGAGCGAGTCGATGGCATTGTATAGGATGAGGGGTTTGTACTCCTTGCAGGCTTCAAGGTTAAAGCCACCGCTGTGAATGATCTTCATCTGCTTGACAATGGTGCTCTTGCCCGAGTTGCTGGTGCCCAACAACAACAGCTTGATCTCACGCCGCTGCCGCTGACTCTCAGAGCGCAGGTGGCGGTCAATCCGCCGCGAGCGCCTGGCAGCTTCCTTCTCCTCCGAGCTCTGACGGCATCCCATGATCCTCCACCACGTGGTGAACACAAAGGTACTCGTGCTGCTGCTTGACGGGAAAGCAAATTACGACGAAGAGTTGGCAGAAAGGGCGCCGGTGGATGAGTCGGCGAGGAGGGTTCGACGAAAGCTGTTTGGGAAAAAGGCCGACGGAACTTCAACACAGACTAATTTAATACTTGACAGGAGAGCCACTACACAGAGGAGTGACTCAGGAGTCTCTCATTCTTGTGCTGGGGCTCTGTGAGTCCTGTGTGGGCCAAACCCAGACTTGTGGGATGCCCATACAGCGCCTGGCACTGAGGTTGCACTGCCTGCTGAAGCCAAGTGAGCTGGGGTTCATAGCAGGGGTTCCCCTGAGGAAAGGATCTGGCAGAAGGCGGATGAACGCTCCGTGTCAGTGCAGAAAGTGTTCGGGCTTGATGAGTGTGAATAGGAAAACTTCCTCGCTCTCCTCCCACATGGCTCTTGTGTTGCCTCGCATACGTTTGGCTACCGCAACCATCCACCTCGGTTCAATATTTGACCTGTTTCACTTGAGCCTGCCGATAAGTTCTGTTCTGCTTCCTCTGCGGTGTGAGTTCCCCCAGAACACCGATGGCCTCTGAGTCTGCCAACACATAAGACAGAAGAGAGACATAAATAGCAGTTTCAAGACAGAAAAAAATCTGTTTCATCACTATGCCTCTCACCATTGTATGTTAGGGAAATAATTGGCATGGAAGCGTATTGCATTTACTTAAAAAATTACCACGAAAAACAGAATTTTTTCATTTGTCAATGTAATGCAATTCACTTCCGTGCCTCTGTTTTTGACGGTGGGATGAAAAGAAATGTGTGTGTAAAGTGTGTTTATAGGGCTGGATGGTAATTTGTCTGTCTGGAAGCAAAAGGAAACAGCTAACCTGTCAAATGACACCTTCAGACTGGATCAGATGTGTTAATTAGTAAACTGCAGAAGCGCCAGGAGGCGTATTTTTGTACATAGGTGATGTCTGCTCCTGCTTCCAGTCTACTAAGATTTCCTCCAGCTCCAGCCCATAACTTCAACTATAGCTCAAACAAAACAAGTTTGTCACAAACCTAATGGACCGCTTGATGTTGAATGAAGCTGCACATGAGCCCTAGCGTTAGTCTTCAGCTGCTAACTCTTGCTTCTAGGGAGACACTCCTCACACAACCCAAACACGTCCATCGGCACGCCTGTGTTACCATAGACTATAGTCCCTACCACCCACTGAACACCAACACACACTCTCTCCAATACACACACAATAAAGGTCACAGAGACACACACACACAGACACACTTGCGCCTCGGAGAACCAGATCTACCATCTGAAAGCAGAGCAATGCAGGATCAACAAGATGAACCTGTTTCCTTGGGACAAGCAGAATCCTTGTTTCGTCCATTTTTGGTCAAATCGCTGCAGTTTAAAATCCGTTTTCATACTCATTCACTGTCTCAGTGGGGCAGCTTGAATGCTTTCATACCACTGTCCTAGTGGCATGATGAGTATTGTGGGTAATTATTCCAGTGTTTCTTCTCATCCTGAATCCTCCTATGGGACATTAATGAAACAATTTGAAGTATATGCAATGAATGTCAAGATGTTACAGCGAATGTGAAATCCTTCTTTGGCCTAATCCAGTTGGCAAAACTAAACTTTCCTGACCCACAGTATCAGATGTGAGAGTGGGAGAGGAGTTAAAAGACGTAGATGGACAGATACAGAGAGCATTTCTTATAGTGGGTAGTGAGGGCCACGCTTCAAAAGAGCAAGGGACAAACAGAGCAGAACAAAGCCATAACAAAGCTTTGTTTCCTGGCTTCAGGCACCTGACTACCCTGATAAAACAGCACAGCCAGCCAAACCGGTTAATGCATATGGTCTATTTATCACATTAATTCTGCATGAGAACTCTTTTCAGTTCTTTATATGAGAAATATGCAGCACTCACATTTCTGCCCTTTTTGAAGTTATACCACTCTGGATAATTGGGATTAGTGTGCCAGGCAGCGGTGCAGAGGTGTTATCATCACCTTAAATTCACATTAATAACATACTCCATGCTGGAAAGAAAGACGTGTTTGTTGCCCACCAGCATCCCAATAAGTAGAGCACAACTCAGCGGGATGAAATGGCACTTTGAAACTTTTCCAAAATAAAAATGGTAGAAAAAAATGAACATGGTTGTTTACTCTGTGGACTGAACATTGGAAATGCGCTTAATGCGGCAAAACTGGTTTCCTGACTAACAGCGTTTCCATCCAATGGCACGTGTACTCTCGCACTGCTGCTCTGGTGCGAAGAGGAGGTGTGTCACTAGGGGTCAGCGTGTGGAGGTGGACTCATGGGGGCCGTGGAGACCAGCCAGCATGCTGATGTATCATGGCAGCTGACGTAACACGATAGCTGGGCTGAGGTACGTCGCCCTCCTTCTTTTCCTCCACAGCTCCCCCTCCACCTCTCCCAGGTGCTTACCTACAATTATTGTGTCACCGGGCTGCAAATAATTACAATGATTTATTAGAGATGAGTGCATGTCGCATGTCTCTATTGAAAATCTCTATGTCCTTCTGCAGCTTCCAAGCTACTAAAATCAAGACCAATCACATTAGACCGAGTGGTGATTTTAATCCATCTGAGGCTCAGTGTTACTGCTAAGGCAGTAAAATTATGATAAACACAGGCGCCATTCTAGCTTGGAATTATTTGTTTAAATCATGTTGATTTTTGTCCTTTTAACCTTTTAATTGGACGTGTGTGTATAATCTATTTCCATTTAGAGGTAAATTATCATATACCTATGATCCAGCATTTGTCAAAACTGGGGTTTACGACACAAATTCTAGCACCACCAACAAATTCTTCTCAGATTCTGTATTGATCCTTGCAGGGAAATACATTTGTTAGCTTAAAGCGGCTTCAGTGGAGAGTGGTGGGCTCCAGAGTAACAGGAATATAATGCATTATGTCACATTGCTTTAAGCAAACAGGCATGTAAATGATTACATATGGCTGCAAACATTGGATTTCTAGTATTGACGTAGCCTGTGGAGTGTCACGGCATTTGATCCGCTTGTAAAAACCGCCAGCAGAAAAACGCAAGGAAAAGGTGAATGATATAATGTCATTATGTGAATAATTATCTTCCTATCTACCTATCTAGCCAGCTAGCTTGCGAAGATGATCCACCAGAGCAGTTTATTGACACTGACGTTCTGGTTTGTCAGTTCTTGGATATTTTGGGTTTCATGTAATTAGGTTCTGTTGATTCATTTACTGGTTTATTTAAAGGGACGAGGGCACATTAATCAACATTTCTGTAAATGTACCAGAAAAGAGCCAATAGGCTCTGACATAACAATGAATATTTGATTCCATGTTTGCCAATATTCCATCCTACACACTGGACCTTTAAAAGCGTAGGAGGTAACACACCCAGCTGATGTGTCACTGAGATATAGCAAGCAGAAACTTCAGCTACAGAACATCTTGCACAACGACCGTGCCAACAGTGAAACCTCACAGCACGTTGACATTCTAAACCAGAATGCCCAGTGGTTATCACAACAACAGTATATCAGTACTCGAGCTCTCAAACTGATTTCAGCCTGTGAATGTGACAAACAATTTGTCGTGATAAAACTCCCAGACTGATACATGAAAACGTGCTAAAATCGCCTCCATTAGAATCTGCGACCATCAATGTCTCCAGGACTACACTTTGCCTTGGTAACACACACACGCGCGCACACACAGACTGACTAGGTGCAGACAACTCTGCTGCAGCTGGTAATGAATGTGAAGTCGGCTGAATTTGTTTCATTTCTTCAAAGGTTTGGTGGAGGAATAACTCACCGAATGATGCCAAGAAAAAAAATGTGATGGTTTCAGCTGTAGAGTCACATACAAGAGATGGCTGGTCTAAGAGGTTATTCAAGGTTTTTATGAGTGAAAGGCCATCGTCCCTGCTATTGAAAGATTGGTGAAAGGTACAGGTGAGCTCCAGGCCATCTTGCAATGGTTTATGAATGAGGCTGGCAAGTGTGTGTGTCCGTGATGTGGTCAACAGGCTTGCGTTTCATGAGGGATTGAATAAAATGTCCCAGTTAGAATAGACCAGCTGCACACGGGCATGAGGACTATTGCACTTCCACAATACGTGTCTGCTCATACTGTCGTCACCAGCAAGAAATCATACTTGTGTCTAACCAGGCGTTTCCATCAAAAATAAAAACAGCCCAGATAACACAGCTGTGCAACACTGCTGTAAGACAGAATTTAACCACAACGGTAAACACATGACTGGGTCTTAGGTCACAGCAGGTAAAAGAAGAGAACTACTACTTTAAATACGATACAAACAAATTACAAAGAGGCAGAAAAAATAGGAAAGACAAAACAACGGAGCCACTGATGCAACAGGCTGCCGGAAATGTGATTGTACAAGAATTCCTATTTATATACCTGGGCCTGTTTTTTAATTCAGTAAACACTGATACAATTTTACATGATTAATGACATAAATGATAGATTTATGTTGCATAAAGAAATTATTATTACTTTTGTATTTATTATTTGAAATACAGTATTAACCAGTCATGTATATGATGATTTATTTATTATCCACATTGTAGACGGTTCAGTACATGGTCATTTGCCTCTGGCAGAAGTGTTCGCTGAAAGATTTTTGTCTTTCTGGTCAGTCTCCATATTCAGTTTCAAGAGTCTTCCAAGAATCTAACTAAGTGATTTTTACTATAATATCCTACATCCCTGGGGTTCAACAGCAGCTAATCCCGAGATCTGCACTAAGTCCTGCTATTGTGTCAAGATTAGACACTTAGTGTAAAAACTATGATCAAACCTCTGGGCCATGTTGGATATTTTTTCCCTGTGGTTGAAAGAGTGGGATTTTTCGCCTCTGTTTTAACTGCACACTGGCTCTTTGAGTGAAATACAAACTGTGCTGAGAGACGGCCATAGAGCTCACAGTTGGAAAACGTTGTAGTAACCCGTCGGTTCTGTCAAAGAACGTAGCCTCAGCCGTGCTGAGATGGCCTCTAAAGCGAGACAAGAGGCTGAGCTGGAGAGGCATTATTAATTGATGTGATGCTGCAGAGGCAGTGAATAAGCAATGCATTAGTGAGGTGATCGATATCATTCAACTACAGCTGTCTTCCACGACTTCTACAGCCGCCGCCAGCTGACAGACAACACTGTTTGCTGTTGACGAGCCCGGATGTGTTATGATAATGAAGTTGACCCCACAGGTGGCGGTCAAGGTGACATTCACACACTTCCTGACAGTTTAGTGACATCTCCTTGGTTGTTAGCATAGCAGAGAGAGATAGGGAGAGAGATGGGAATTTTCCCTCTGGTAACGACCCTGTTGACAGTCAAATCAGACGTTATCTGACGTTATCATTGGCACCAGTCGACAAAAAGGGCAGCATTCTTTCTGAAAGTGCTGTTTACGTTTGCGCCACGAATGGTGAATGATGTTTTGTAGGGAAGAATATTGTGCTTCATTTGGTCAGTGACTGGGTAATGGAGGCTAACAGACCATGGGACCCTGAATCAGTTTCTCAAACGTCCAGGTCTACAGGGCGCCAAAGCTGCAAGCTGGGACCACCGGAGCAAAAACCACAACATAGTGACTGAGACAAGTCCAATTCACAGTAATCATTTTGTTCCTCTATGTTCAATTCAAAACACCAACACAGCAGAAAACACAGAACCAGGAACAGTAACTTCCAGTAAGTCACTAGATTAAAAAAAAAATAAAACATTTTGTGGTGGTCAGAGAAAACATTTCATTTTAGACTGAAGATGTGCAGATGTCATGATAGATAGATAGATAGATAGATAGATAGATAGATAGATAGATAGATAGATAGATAGATAGATAGATAGATAGATAGATAGATAGATAGATAGATAGATAGATAGATAGATAGATAGATAGATAGATAGATAGATAGATGGATGGATCTAATCGGCTGGCGTGTGTTGTCAGTACAGTTTATCTATGCAGACGATTTGTGAAACATTATCTGACCATTCAGTATTTAGACCAGTTTAAAGAAATACAGAGTACACATGTGTTTTAAAATAATATCAATACAAACAGCTGCAGTTAATGAATTAAATCTAATGTATTACAACACAAGCACTTGACGGTGAGGTTCATTATACCGGTTTGCATTGAATTGTAACAAATCTATTTGGACTCATTTTCTTCGAAGGGTCACAGTCAGTCATACACTTTCAAAAAATAATGTGGTGATTTAAAGAGTTAATCTCCATCTTGCTGATTCACTGTGACTGTTGTACGTTAACAGTGAACTGCAAACACAACAAACCCATCATTCTCATATAACTTCCTGACAGTGGAAATCGCCATGAAATCAGTTGCTGTGTCTGTGTTTACTCTGCCGAATACAAGTTTTTACATGTGGATGATTTTTTTTTTTTTTTTTGGAAAGCTCTCAAACAAAGAACAAAGAAATAGCACGTTTTCCATTGGCGACACTTTAGCATTGACTGCTACATGTCAGTCATCTCAAGTTAAAACAAAGTGTTATTGAACAGTGAGCACCATTGATAGAATGGCACAAAAAAAGGTACATGACCTCATTGTAGTTTTTAATCCTGTTGTTTGTGTGCTCTCATTCATCCCATCTACATCCTGCAGATCTATTGTCTCACTCATGAACTGCAAACGTTGCCTGGTCTGGTGATGTTTCCAAGAAGTCTTGTACATCTCAGCTGAACTTAACAGCTGTCGGATGCTTCGCTCCAGCTCCAAAGGCCAAAGACAGACGCTGAGGGTTTTGAACTGTGAATCGAGTTCAATCATATGTTAAACGCAAGCAGTGCAAGTAAAAGCGACAACCAGTCACACGTCGCACATCACGAGCATGTTACTAGAGAGATGCCTGATTTGCTGCAGCAGTGAATAAACGGTGGGTGATGTGTACGGCACAGAGCTAAATGGTATTTGCATGCAATTCATAGACTAGATTTGCTGCAGCTACAGTGGAATCTGGGACAAATAGCAGACAGTCAATTTCATGCTTCTAGCAGCAGAATGATAGATCAATGCCCCCCCACCCCATGCCAGTCGCTAACGCAGATCCTGTAGATATGGCAATAACGTGATGTCTTTGTGCGACAGTGTAGTCTTGTTGCTGGTATAAACAAGCCATGCGAACGAATATGAAGCACTCAGGGAGGCTGTTTGTGTGCGATGAGTCAGAGCGTTACGGTCATCCTGCGTCGTTAGAATTAGACGGCGTGCATGTCTCCGACAAAGTGATCCTCAGCTGTATTACTTCAATAGCGCGCATGGACCAACATCTCTTCAGCAGGATGGGAACACAGAGTAAAAAGCTAATGGAACGTACAGTAGCTGTCTGACCACATGTGCTGAGGACACAATTAAATGGGCTGTCAGAGAGTGGAGAATTGGCCCATCTGCAGTCATCTGCTGGGGATTTCTTCACCAGACAATTCCTGAGTGGTGGTGTCAGAACCTTTGCTTCAAATACCTACTCAGCATTCTTTGTGCTTACACTTGAGCTGCTGATAATAATATGTTAGCGCAGTCTGAAGAACAGCAATGTGTGCTTTGTACCCATTTTCATCTGCACTGAACTTCCAATGCAACATGAAAAAATAAAATAAAATCGCAAATGTGAGTGTGTCATTTTGGGTGAGATTGATATCGCAATTTATTTTCCAGGTTAATGTCCTTAAAAATGACTTTGTTTCAAAGTAAACTGAACGTTTGAGTCAGTATGGCAGCAGCAGATAAAAGTAATTTTTCTGATTGTAAATGTGTGCTGAAATTATTAATTATTAATCGTAGTACTCTGCATACACACAACTATGAAAAAAAAAATACAGTATGAGACCTGACCAGGATCAAACAATTGACAGGAAGTGACTAGCCGGGGAGGAATTTTGCCTTGATTTGTATTGAACAGTTGGTATGCTGAGCTATCTGCTGGTTCACAGCCAGAAAAATCAACTGACAGACTCACATGACATCATGTGGCAAAGAGACAGTTTCTGAACATCTCCCGATACATTAGATACCACACTTCTTATCACAGAACAAATCACATGCATGAAAGAATGTGAACTATTCTGCCCAACTAATAATCTTTTCTGAGCTGAATCCAACATAGGCCAGAAAAGTAAATGCCCCCCCTTGTCAACACACTTGTTATCTAATATACTCATCTCCTATTAGTTCTCATAATTGTTTGTCCAAGACTTTATCGCGTTATTCTGTTCTGAATGCGAACTTCAGAGAAAGATGGCTGCATGCTGTGCACATGTGACGACATGTCTCATTCATTATGGAAGACAATGCTGGCCAGTGTTCTCGTTTCTTAACTGCCCCAAAACAGTGGGCTGTTCACAGACTGGAGATTGGGTCGAGGGGTTCTCTGTAGCATGGATGCTTTTTCGTGATAATGCCCCTGATCTCAATGGCTGTGTTCCCCTTCTCCAATTCAGCAGGTCACACCGAGTCACAAGGCCAGCCGGTGATGACAATGGCATGTTTGTGCACAGGCTGGGCTGTGGGAAGGCTGTCGAATGTGATGGGATACGATGGCAAAAGGTGGACACCAGAGACTTGGATTCATACCTTATGTCACAAACATGTGTACCAAGTAGAGCTTTGTGCTTCAGCCTACCAATCTGCTTTTGGGTGGTGACAGATAAGATGAATGGAACTTGTGTGTAACTGGCACTTGCAGCTTCCTACAGACACTAGCTGTGATTTGTAAACCCATCTTTTTTTTTTTTATGCTGCTGAGGCAACATTCAGCCTTGTAACGATCACAAGTACACAACCAAATGCGGTCAGCAACTTCAAGGGACAATAAAATATCCCATGTGTTGCACTAACTGCAGAATCATTGCAACATTTACATGATGAAATTGTCCTCTTGCTAAATGCATCTCTTATTGCTCTCAGCCTGGTACCAGACGACACAATAGCACCAGAACGCTGCAAAACTGTAATGGCATTGTTGTGTTTAACTGGTGTTTATCTCTCTGTCTGTCTGTCAGCAAATAAGTCCAAAAGTTCTGAACATATTGGAATGAAATGTTCAGTAAATGCTGCTAATGGACCAAGACCAGATCCAGGTATCTGTTGAAGGATTCTTCCTCATTATCAGATAGGGACATTTTCATCTGTGTCTAGAACTCCACTGTAGTAGCAGTTGGACTGTCTCTGTGTACTAGTGCGTAATGGGTCTGTCTGTTATTCCAGGGGGTTGGAGCCCACCCAGAGACGGAGGATTGGTTTTTGGTTTTACTGTTGAAATAAAAAGAAAATAAAGAAAAAAAATAACAGATAGCAGAGGTCATGATTTTTGTAGTAAGGCTGACTATTTGTGATATAGTCATGTTTGATGATGAATGAATTTATTAGAAGATATAAAATGAATGGAAGATGAAAAATATTTAGTCTAAATTATTATTATTATTATTATTATTTTCTGTTCTTTCAGAGCAGGCATTCAAAGCAACATCCAGCACCAGTGGGTAACAGACCACAACACACACACACACACACACACATCCTCTCCCTCTCTACCACCTCCTTGTTGTCATATGACCGCTGTTATGTGTGCACGGTGGAACACAAAGTTGCTCTGTTTGTCCCCTCTGCGCTATCCTCTCAGATTTGAATGTTGGAAATAAGGCCCTCTCACTTGCCTCAGGGAAACAGACAAGCTCCTGTGTGTGACTACCAGGAAAGATGAGAAATGAGGGCAGAGAGAATGAATAAAGCTGATACAGCTTTACGTAACGCCAGAAGATAACTTACTCATTAACGGAGCCCCGCCCAAAGACGATCCCCGATTCAACCCGTAGTGGCCGTCCAAGGGAGACGGCTGCCAACTAACCTCTTACAGACGTTTGTGTGGAGACGACACCTTGTTCCCGTACTGGGCAGGGATTAAAGACCCAAAACAAACAAACGCTGAGCCGGCGGAATCAGAGCAAGGTGCTGAGTGACAGTACAGAGGGACCAGCAAATGAATGACACCTTAGCGTAATCGTTTATTAAGTAGGGAATCATTCTCAGACTCGCTGTCAGAGAGGTTGGAGTCGAACTGCTCCAAGTTGGAGGTGCGCTCACCTTCAAGGCGACACCAGCCTCCATTCCTGACTCGGCAGACACTGTCACTTTAAAACCAAGTCTGTCGCTGCTGTCCCCTGCCATTATGTCACCTACTGGAGTGGACAGAGCAGGCAACAAAAGAGGTGGAAGGAGGTCAGCGCGCCATAGGTTTTGTCACTTGGTTAATCTCATTCATACGCAAGGTCGCAAGGTGACAGCACAGTTCCATTTGGACGAAAACAATGGAAAGAGGAAAATGGAGAGAGGCCTACTTCGTCTATGTGACTTGTTCTTGGTTGACAAAAATACCGAATTTAAGGATTCATTTTTCTGTTTGTGTAAAACTTATGTAATGTTGACACACTGTCCATCATTTGAAGTTTTTCTGATCATGTGACTTACTGCACAGGAGAAGCGCTATGACAACTACGCTGAAAATTATACCGGGTGTTAGTGAGGGGAGGATCGGAGCTTTTGTCACAGTGAGTATGATCTTGATTGTCTAACAGCTTCCAACCAGTGACTGAGAGTATAGTATTTGGTTCTGAAACAGCATTCAAAATGGGAAAAAAAGATCAAAAGACACAAGTCGGAAATAGAAACAGACAAACATGTATTTTGTTGCATCCACACTGAATTCTGCCTGCAATTTATCCTCTGTGAGGTAACATGGCAGCCTGTCTGGTATCTGAAGAATGGACCAACATCGTCCTCAAACTGAGAGCGAAAAGCTGAAAAATACGTAAATATTAATGAATGAGATTAGATGTCAGACTGATCTGACCGAAACAAAACGAGTCAATAAGTGAATATGTGGGTTAACAACAAAGACCTTTGTGGAAATAATGTGGCAAAGCGAGATTCTTAAATGCTAAAATACCGAATAAGACATTGTACGGACCATGAAGCTGGATGACAGTCTGCTACCATCACACCCTAAATCAATAATTACATCAGTTGTTCTGTTTTCGCTTTTTCGGACAAACGCCCAAACAAGCAGGAGGTTGAGCTGAAGTATTAAACTCATATTTCTGGTCCACTCGCGCTCAAGAGATCAAGGCGTGATTGAATTTATCCACCATCTTCACATTGATTCGCTATCTCAGAGCCTCCAGAGGAGCTGCTGCCTGCGAAACCATCGACAGTCACATCCAGCATTCTTTCTGTGTCACATGTTCAGAAGAGAGTGAAACAGTGAGACAATCTCGTCCCTTCCCTCCTTTTTTATCCGATCCGTTCCAAATCTTCCCTTTTCCTTCTTGCTCTCTCTGCTGCATCAACCTCCGCCCCTCTGCCCCATCTGTCTCCCTACTGTTAACCCCCCCCCTCCCCATCCATCACACACACACACAAACAGACACACACACACAAGCCCTCAATGCCTTTCTGCAATGGTTCTCTCTCTCTCTCTCTCTCTCTCTCTCTCTCTCTCTATTCCATGGAATACAAGCACACATACAGTACACACAAACGCACATGTTACACACCTGATCCCAACCGTCATTGATAAAATTAAAAAAAAAGAAAAACTGTCCATTTACGCCTCGTTACAAACATGAGCTGATTGCTGAGACAGAAAATGTCACAAATCATCCTCTCTGGCCTGATGAACGAGCTCTGCGCTCACGCGCTCTTTTCCCCCGATAACATTTACAAACGAACCAAACACATCCCAGGTTGAGAATCATTTCCCCCATGAAAAAGTAGACAGCAGGCTTTGCTGACATATCCTCCAGCGGTCCTGAGCTGCTGCTGCTGCTGCTGGGTCACAATTCGTCCATGTATCCCAGAGCCCGCAGAGCCGAGCTCAACGGGATTTCTACACCTCCCACTGCACATTCGCATTCAGCGGCTTGTTAAACCAGCTGTGAGCACTGAACACCTGATCGTGTGTGATGGTGCTTACACTCGCCTTTCTCTCTTTCCATTTCTTAGTGTACGGCCTGGACAGAGACACACACACACACACACACACACACACACACACACAAACACACACACATAAATGCATCCTCCACTTGTCCTACATACAGTAATTACATGAACTACGCATGGTACCCTGATAAAAGCTTTCAATATGTATCAAGGATGCTCTTGGGAGATGATAAGTCAAATTGCAAGTACAAGACAGCACTGTTCGTTGGCACTGAGCTAACAGGGTGGAGGAGGGGACAAGACAAGCTGCCTGCCTTGGTGCCATCTCTGAACATCACCTTCCCCATTTTATCACACCGACCCCCCCCCCCCCCCCCCCCCCCCCCCCCCCCCCCCCCCCACCACCACCACCAACCCCCCCCC
>CAAKHB010007944.1:115116-133854 GCA_901007665.1 Aeoliscus strigatus | reverse complement strand
CTCATAATGCATCACTGAGCAGATGCTGTTATATCTCAAAATCTTATATCTTCAATAAGCAGTGCATTTACCTGTTTGTTGGCTTTATGGTAGATGGAGGGCAGCAGGTTAGCAGGTTCCTGCAGGCCCACATGTCTTCTTTCAGTGTTGCCTTGTCTCTTTTCCCCACCTGGTGGAGAAACAGCTGGAGTCTGTTGTGACATGATCGGGCTGGAGTAGCTGTGAGCTAGAATAAACCAAATGCAGTGTTAACTTGTTCGATTAAATCAATTATCAAAAATAAACAAAACAGTAATCAGCCACATTACTCGGAAAAATGTGTAATTAAAATACTTGTGGAAATATTCCCGATTAAAGAATGAGTTACATCTGAAAGATTTCTGCTAAAACTTCAAATTGTTTTTGTAGCTTTGCATGTTTTTATTGTGCACAACATCCTTTTCTATTTCTCTCCACAGCCCAAGTCTGATTGGTTGTGTCAGATTTGAATTTACAGCACCACTCGTCTGCCAGTCGCAACTGCAGCTGGGATTTTATCTGGCACGAGTTTCCTAAGATTTAGCTCTGCAATACAGTAAGAATAAAAACACTGTGTTGAGTTTGATAGTCGTCAGTGTGTCAGTGTTGAGTGCTGCCGTGTGAAACAAACACTCATCCAAACTTTTGAAGTCATCAAAAAGTAACACATGTAATTAGTTGTGTTACTTTGATAAAGTAATTGAAATCTTTACACAGTGGTACCAAAAGTACAGGGTTCAGGACTAAGACATGTATTTCAGGCCTTTATACGGAGACTCACATCAAGGTTTGAACCACTAATTGCAATGATGCCCTTTTGGTTTGCGTGAAAGTACGCGTCAGGACATACATATACATAAACTGAAATATACACTGCATATAACAGTTAAAACAGTCATTTTTGGTCTGCAGAAACATACAATTCATCCTGGCGACTGGGTTGGGTTTGGTGTGTGTCTGTGGGATACAGCTGATTCAGGCAGCATTCACATCCACTTTGCAATGGACACAAATTTGATTGATACGTGACATACAACCAATGCATTTAAAAAAAATAACCATTAAAATCCAACATACAACTGAGTGGAAGGTTAAATTGTTTTGATTTAATAAGACACATCGTATGGGACAGGGTAGAGCGGACAGCATGGCTGACGGGTTGACTCGAAACTTCCTCATGGGAATTGTTCCGGTAGATTCTGCATCGGAATCTGGTGAAAACTCTGCTGTTTCTGAGGACAGATTGTACATAATCTGTAAGAAAAGCAGCTCTCTGCAGACCTTCTTTAATCCCCACGCTCTGGCTAGAGGGGATCCCACTGACCTCCCTCTCAACCCTAATGCCGTCTTTATCTACAGGAAAGACACTGTCTCGTCTGGCCTCAGTTTAGCCTTAGTAGGAACATTTTCTTTTGTCAAGCACTATTATTTATTCCTCTGCAAATGGTGGGAAAGGGCTTTCCTGTACTTGGATTTAATCAGTATTCATTTATGCAGTATTCTGTCTGCAGAAATGAAATTCTATAAGTATGCATTTCTTCTAATGTCAATCTCACATAAATATAGATTATAAAAATATTTTGCGGTTAGTACATATGTCTTATATAGCCTAGAATCACCAAATAAGATGACTCAACAAACTTTAGAGGTCATATGTTGTCCTTGAGTGTTTACTTGTATGAATTGAATGAAAAAAAAATATTGAAAATAGGAGAAAGATGCAGAGGAAGGATTCCAGGAAGGACAGATGAGCAACATATAAGATTAACAACAAATAATACACAGAATGTAAAGACAAAAAAAAACATCAGTCATACTTCACACCAGCCCAAAGAGGTGGAACTTTACCATCTTTGGAGTCACGAAGCAGAAGATCATTATGTTGTTTCCACTGGTGTGTGGTGTTGCAATTAAGGGCTGCTGGCAGGGCTTTAGTCAAACTGGTGTAAGTGAGGAATCGTAATGTGTGTAAGCCTATTATCTCCGCCAAGGAGGTTATGGAAGTTCTTTGTGTGACACTCAGGAGGATTACACAAAACTACAATGCCGGTTTTCCTGAAACATGGCAGAGGGGACTAGCAAAGACCATATGTCGACGTCACAGGGCCGAGCTGGGATTTTCTTTTCACATCTTTAACATTGTAAAAAAGGTCATCCCAGGAAATTATACCATGGCCTTTATAGTGTATTTTGACCAATGGGGTTGAAGGTGAACCCAGGTAAGATTGGGATGCAGTGGACCAAACTGTTTTCTGATAGAGGAGATTTTAATTCAATCAGAGGGTGAAGAACCTACAACTGCCTCTCATAGAACAGAGCTCCAGCCTCAATCTAATTATCACATATTGGTTTAAAATTGGCTCATGTGATCAGCGTGTCATGAAGGATGACGATAATTGCTCTTACGACATGTACAGTATGTCAACGATAATGACATGTCAATCCGCTGAGCCGTACCAAAAAAGAAAAAAAATGCACAGATTAAGTAAAATGAGCCGACAGGAGCTTTCATTTCAAAGATCAACTATGAAAGAGCTTTAGCTGTGCAAAGACAACTGGGTAAACTTGGAAAGCAAAAGATCATACTGCGACAAAGCAATCCACTTCATCAGGATTATCAGATGCTGCTGTTCGACTATCAGCAGCATCATCAGCTAGAAGCAGGATAATAGAGATGTGTCCTTCCGTGTTGAGTGATTCAGGAAGAGTTTTGTGAAGCACATATTGAGGTTTTGCGTCAAAGACGCATGTTGTGTCGAGCCATGGCTGCCAACATCGATGCTCCAACACAAACTTCTAATCATTGACGTAACATACATTTCTATGCTTCAAAGTCAGAGTGGCATTTCCTGCGAACCGCTACTTCAAAGCTGCTTTGATGCACAGAGAGATGACATATGTAACACTAACTACTTCAGTAACTAGTACAACCATAAATTCAGAATTATCGTGCAACTGACTTTTTGGAGGATGATTGACATACATCGTGCAGAATGCCAAATTATTGTACATGTACAATTATTATGGTACACCTGGCAACGCTGGGTATGATTCTGTTTACAAATGTTTATTTACTTTCCACTTTACTATGTATTTGTTTTTGCATACATGGCATTTCCATATTTACTGCAATGAGTAATTCACTTCAGATCCAAGAGCATGAAGTAATTTGAAAAGGCTGGATAAATGACTTATCCAGATAAATCTGTAGAGCTGTATGTGTATGTGATGGAGGCCGCTGGACATTTGCAGCCTTTCTCAACAAAGACTATATTATAATGGCCTTAAATGACTGAATAAAGAATCTATCTATCTATGACGCGTTAACATTGAATATTATCAGCATAAATTTGTGTTTTTGTTTTCAAGTATTGTACATAGTTAAATATGTCGTAATTGCATCATTTAAAAAAAAACATGTTAAAATGCGTAACCATAACTTAGAATAATGTGCACGGCTTTGGTTGCATACGATAGGCTGGCTGCACCGCTGCCAGCTGATGGGAACCGATTGCAGGCGTTTTCAATGCACAAAGCATTTCAGTGCTCGTCCTACTTGTAAACCTCTACAGCAGGCTGATTGTGCGCGCTCCCGCGGCTCCAGCCATAGAAAACAAAGCTGAACGTCTTCCATAACAGCTAGGGGTGCAGGCTGGAGGAATATCCGAATTCATCCTGGATACACCGTGCTGAATATGGATTTACAGTGGGTGTAGCATCGTTGGATACCGAGCCTTCTTGGCTGGGGTGACGGCAGGACATTAGCAAAACCGACGAATATAACGCTGCTGGGGTTTTTTTCTCGGGGTGCTTTGTCCTGTTCACCTAACGATAGCAAACCATCATTCCCATTTCAGTTGCACGGTATTCAGCTAGTGAATGCTAGCTGCCGTCGGGATGTGTCACCATGTTGTCACCTAAAAGTAACTGCTAGGACGCTGGATTGAGGACAAGGAAAACCAGAAAACCTCTCTGTGGTCCCACCGGGTTGTCAGAGGGACCTGAATCTGTGTTAGCCACAGTCGCGGCACCCACTGTTTTCGGCGATATGGCGGAGCAAGGCTACTCATCCTGGTGAGTGCGCACAGGCGTCGCGCTACCAACTAGTAACGTTCACAGTTGGAGGCTACCTAACCTTATTTTGCAGTTACTGACAGTGTTATTGATACATGGCACAATAGCCCAGTGAATTACATGTCTGTCAGGTCATATGCATTGTTTTGTTTTGTTTTTTTTCCTGGTGCAATTCTCACAGCCCGCTGAGCTAAATGTCAGTCATCCAATATTTTTTTCCCCTCGTAGCTCTAATATTGCTAGCAGCTAACATTAGCTGGCTAGCTAGCAGTGGCTAATCAGCCGCACCAGCTGATGCTGTGCTAACGCCGTCTATCTGAGGTCAATTCCAATGGAGCTATTGTGAGCGAATGCTAAGGAGCTAGCTGCCAAGCTAACGGCTTGATAAGCCTCTTTGGCTAGCCAGCCGGTGATTGATTCGTTTGGTCCTGTTATCAGTGCTGTATGGAAAACGTACCTCTGCACAATAATGCCAACGTTGCATGACAGCGTTAAGCTAAACAATGGAAGTTAGCTAAGACATCAGCATACGAGGGCCAGCATTCATCGTCGACCCGCTGCAAATAATAACAAAGGTTCTGCCGTAGCCGTAAGCTAGCAAACCTGTATCGTAGTCATGTTCCAAAACGACAGTTTCAGGGGGAGCTTGACATTATGACACTCGACAGTAAGACATCATCTTTGACGAACCATAACATAACATTCAACTTCTAGGTGAATGTCAGTGATTGGAGGTAACTCGACAGAGATAATGTGGTCATTGTGATGCGTTGCCCCTTTCAATGAAAACGACCTGACTATGTTAAGGCCTACTGAACGTAAGCAGAATGAGTTTTAATACCAACAACACTTTGTGAATTTCTCTTACGTTTAAGAGGTGTTGCGCCATTGTTATGTAGATGGTGGAAAGTAATGCTTCTTTGAAAAGCAGACCAGCTTACATTGCTCCATCCATCCTCCATTCATTTTCCCTGTAGAGTGGCTCATTTTCAATTTAATACCAATTTAATGGGCCAGACTGCACAGTATGGGGAATTGCTACTCTGTCTTTTAAATTGGACCCACCATGATGGTCATTGATTTCATTCCGTCGTTGTACAAGATGTGCATGGGTAGAGAAGGCAACTACTTCTATCATTCTGTATCATTCTCTATCATTCTGTATGCAGTCTGTTGATTAGAAAAAAAAAATCTTTGTTTTTATCTTAAACAAGCCAGACATGAATAATGTGGACATTGACAGACTGACTTCATATTATTGGTAGTAATGTTGATTTATTATTATATATGTTTTACCTCAAGCCTCGTGGACATGAATGATGTGGTCACTGAGAAACAATGACTGCACATTAAGTCAGTAAAAGATGATGACATTCCTGTTATACCAGATGATTTTATCGTGTGTAATGTCATTACATTATTTATAACACAGTAATATACTGTATTGCGGGCATTGTGTCTATATTTCTTGTCAAACAAGCAATGTGGCATACTTTATTCTTATTCAGAGCTCGTATACATTCTATTCAACTTAAAGGAAAATTTTGGACATGCCGTTGATAAGTAAGACAGACACTAAACAAAGATATTCCAAAGGAAATTTTGTGAACGTTTTTTTAAGGAACTCCGACTGTGTGTGATAAGCTAATGGAAATCAGTAACAGGAAGTGAAATTGTTGGAGATACACTTTAGGCAAATGACTGGACTGTCTTCTCAGCCGCTCAAAATAAAACACAGCTTATTATCGAAAACTAAAACAAAATGCTGTGGTACTAATGGACAGGAATAAGGAACTGTTGTTGTATGAGGTCAATCTAATGTGCTATTGCAGATAAATATAATTGTTCACTATGAATGTGTGTGTTGTTACCCTACCACAAAAAAAATATTGATTGCGCTACGCGTTATTTTTATTCACTAGCTTTTGACATCTTTCACCATGCTGTGGGATGTTATTTTATACAAGATGACTTTTTATTTTTAACGGATTTGGTAGTACTCGTGTTAAACATGTATGTTTTATTCCTTCTGTAAGCGTGGAGTCGTCGTTTTTAAAAGTGCAAATGAAGCGGAGAAACTTCAAGGACATCATCTCTGTCAGACAGGCAGTCATTTAACATTAATAAGATGTTCAAATCTACAGAACAGAAGTAGTTCAGTCAAAGCTGGTGCCAATGTATGATCATTTTCATTTTAATCTTTTATAAGACATAAAGCTTGGTGTCATGGCTGATGCCGAACTCCTAGAAATTGCATAGACGATTGTGGAAGGTGTTTAGTCAGTGGTGCCTTCCAAAATTCTTATCATTACCCCCAGATGTTAATACAACATCTTAATGTTTTCTCTCTGCCCATTCCACCAATGAAGTAGTGCAATACAAATTATATGTGATGCTATGCTTAAAAGCATGCACTCAAAATGTACAGATTGCACATAAATTTAGGTTTATATCATAGCAGAGATTAGTCCTTCTTCAGTAAATATGACACTCCCCTGTTAATTTCTGCCAGCTTTTGTTATTCTGCTCTCGCCTCTGTCAATGTTAGAGAAGCAGCTCAATTCCACACTACATCACATTGGGGCATTGAACACAACCCCATGCTCTGATTATCTTGAAAAGCAGAAAAGCACCTGCAGAGCTGGCCATACCCTTCGCATAATAAAAAGCAGGCTGCTTCTTCAACATTAAAAACAGCGCTTCCTCTGACAGTTTATTATAGTGGAAGTCCATGCTACGCAGCAGCATTTACAATTATACATTCTGTTGTGCACAATTGGTTTTATAGCGACTATATTGCTGCTTGTACAGTTCTGGTTAAACTACTAATGAGTAACCCCCGTTTTGTTTTTGTCATGTGCCGTCGATTATGCTCGTCTGATAATTATACAGCAGCCATGACAGCTGTTATTATCACTAATGGTACATCTATTGGTCAGTGGACCCTCATATTTTTTTCTTCTCTTTCACCATCCAATCCGTAGTGCAGCACATTGAGAAGGAATAGGTAGGTTGGGCTTGGAGTAAGACTGAGAAAAATGGGAGGTAAACTGACATACATGGCCACATATGAAGGTAAATATACAAGGTCGTGTCGTGTGCAGTTTGTCAGTCTTTGTCTCCAGTCACTGTAGTAGTATGTCACAAAGTGTTCTGCCCTTTTCTGCCCTTTACAAATCAAAAACTTTTGTGTGTTTTGTTATTTTTTTGTTTTTCGGCTCTCTGATGCTGCTGCTGTAAAATATTACCTGAGACATCATGTGACATTTCAACTCCCTTGAAGAGGCAGACCAATGAGGTTCTGTGTCTGTCTCCATCCCAGTTATCCAAGAAGTTCCCCACTTTTTAATGGATGTCCAACACAGTCAAATTCCATTCGATCTTTAGCAGACATATCTGTTCTTTAAATTGCTTTCTCTGTTCTTTGCTTTGATGAAATAATCAAATGAGGATAATGACAAAAACGCCCAACGGTACTAATGCAGGTGTGACATTCACGCCATTCATTCACCTTTAGCTGTCAGTTTGCAACTGAGTAATATGTGATGCCTTTAGTCAAAGTTTTCCTTTGTATGTGGATAGAATTGTAATATTAGACTCTAAGGTGTAGTCAGTCTATAATATTGTAGTAGGTACAATGAATGTTGACTTGATTCATTTTGACTTGTATGACAGCACTGTTCTCTCACATACTGTTGTTGAAAAGTACTAAATATTCATTGTTCTTTGCCATTGCCTAAAATTACAGTAGATTCCGGTGCACCTTGCTCAGGCTAAACCGTTACGCCAACATTACCGTAGTATGTTCAGTTAGCATGTTGCAGAGGGTTTGCCAAATTTGCAAAATGATCCACACATAGTGGCCATGGGCAGTGTCAGGGTATTCTTGAGCTTCGTCCCACTCCCGGCCAACACAAAACTGTTTGCACAAATTGTGTCAACACTACAGTTTTAAATAACATTAAATCCTAATTGCTACAATAACGTCTATCATCAGCCACTCAGCTTTTAAGTTTTATGAAGTACTTGTCATTTGAGAATACTGTGAACCACAGTCAGATGGTTAGACTGTCATTTAGGTGCCAGAGGCATATTGAATTAACTTTGCGTATCCTCTGCTGCTATGTAAGTCGTATTCTTCTGAACATTTCCTCAGAAGGACTTCCCAACCTCCCCCATGTCCACCACTCCAAAAAGACCAGAGAAAGTCATGTTAAAATGGTCACAATTTACCAGGTTGTATATATATATATATACCTGAGAAACAAGGTTAGTGTGAGCTCAAGTCTGTACATAATATGAATATCGTGCTGCCACTTCCTAACACTGTAAAAATGTCGTTAGGGTGTCCAAAGTAAGGTCGCTGACTCCTGTGAGGGATCAGTATGCTTATTGAAATCTTGTGGTACATCTACTCTCGACTTGCTTTCATACGATTGCAAAACAGAGGAAATGCCTCTGTGGCCGCTATAAAACATTTTTGTATGAAAGAAGACCAACGCAAAGAGCGGAGAAGAGGCTGTGGAATTGTCAGTTTGACAGCTCGTTATGTTATTGCGATACATGTTTATCCATCTTAGCTCATATATGGACCAACACTGACACAGTCCTCTGAAAGTAGCTCAAGAGAGCAAAGGAAAAACAAACATCTTCCCCAAATTCAAAATTAGCTAAGTTTGTGAGTACATGTCAGCAGCTTTTCCACCCAACATTATCTTAAAGACAGGATTTAGCTCTGGAGATGGAATGTTTGGTTCTTCTAAGTGTAGCTTAGTGATGGCACTTGGTTTTAAGTCCCTGTTGTTGTTTGAGTATTATATTCTTTTTTGAAGTGATGCATGAAACTGTGCACTTTCCTCCGTCTCATCTCAACGTTATATTCACTGTGTTACAGTTTATTCTCACCCAGGCCCGTCCACACACTAGTTAGTACTGTATTTTGATGGAAAAATATGTGGTTACCTTACAAAAAAAGTCTTAGGAATGATTATTATAGCAGGAGTCATATAAAAAGTCAGTCAGATGAGCAGTCAACAAATGCACATTACCCTTTTGCTGATGAATAAGCGTAATGAAACTGATGGGCCGAAATGATTTCATTTAGATTTTCTTTAAATTCATGCACCTTCCTGGAGGTGGCGTACAGTACACATATGGCATAAGGGAGAAGTTAATGTTGCATACTATATGAATTCATCATAAGCACCAATCTGAGTACATTGACTGACTGTTGGCAACCAATATGTGAGAGTGGTGGTGCAGTAGTGTTTGCATGCTCTCCACGTGTTAGCGTGGGTTCTCTCCAGGTAATCCAGCTTCCTCCCACCTCCAAAATCATGCTGATGCTAAATTATCCCTAAGTGTGAATGGACGTGGTCTTGTGATGAGCTGGTGACTCGTCCTGGGTGTACCCTGACGTTCACCCGTTGACAGCTGGGATTGGCTGCTGCATAGCGGCGACTTGTAACCGGAGCAAGCGGGATAAGATGTACAAATGAATGAACGAATGAAAATTAGTTAGAGCCGTCTGAAGAAACACAGTTAAGATTCTGAATGATTTCAATTGGACAAACATGAGTATTTCTCAAAGTCCGACTAACACACAGCTTTTGCGGTTGGGAACTGAACGACTCCTCGGCATGTGCTGAATTTGAACCTCGGTTCTCGTGCTGGAATTTGACCCGGAAGTAACAAAAGAAGCCAATATACAATCCATGCAGTTTAGAGACAGATGCCATAAACCAACACGACATATACAAAATGTACAAAGTTATACAAAGTTCCCCACAATTCTAATTATCAACGGTAGAAAAGAAGTAGAGTGTCCTGGGACTGGGACAAGGACGGAAGTCCAATTAAATAGCCTAGTATAGCTATAAAGTAGCTCCACTTTACTGTGCATGTAAATGTATGGATTGATTGACCCTGCCTCTTGTCATTTTCAGCCAGGATTAGATTTAGCTCACCTGGACCCTGGACACGATAAGCAGTGCAGAGAATGGATTGGTGTTAAGCTTAATGTCCGCTGCTTTAATCTTTGTTCTTGCACAGGGGCAAGAATTATCCCCTCTTTCTTTAAATGCGCGACCAGCTTCTAATGAAGGTCTGTGTTCTCCTCAAACACAGAACACGTATAAAAACAACGAAATATTGTTGTAATATCTATTTAAAATGCAGGTAAATTCCCAGATATGCCATATGTTGCACTGTTTAAGTAAAAAAAAAGTCCTCGTGATCTCTGCCCACAAACTGTTTCCTCTCCTCTTTGGCCCATGATCCACCCCTTCACCACATTCCACGAAACACCGGATGGTAGTAATGTAACCTTATAGAAAAGTTAACAACCTGCCTGGTGGAGTTCAAAATGCTACAGAAGGTTATAAACACAGACCCCAGACTATCAGTCGTGTACTTATTTTAAATGGAGGCAAAAAGGTCACAGTTGATCACAAATTACATTCTTGTTCCTGAAGGATTTAGCCCATTACATCCATAATTGGATCAGATGGTGGAGGGAGATGAATGTTAATTCCCATCTGGGGGTCTTGAGACAACCCCACCCTGTGGCTACTGTAACTCTGCGTTAAATACAGCAGCGTGTGTACTCTGTAAATGTAATAATGATGTACTAGGGTGTTCAACATTCTTTATGTGGAGTAGTGTACTTGATTCTGCTTGAGGGCATGAGGACCAGCCCTGATAAATATTATTTTTGAACACTTATTCTCAAATAACGGCGCAGAACATGCCGAGGCAACAATTGCCAATGTTTTGTGGGCTGGCCACATCGCCTGGTGACCTAACCCTTAGTGGTCATGTCCTGCATACAACTGACTTGACGGAGGCCGGTATTGGAATTGTGTTATTTGAAAACCTAGTCTGTCAGCGAACAAGGCCGTTTTATGGCACGTCGGGCTTCCATCCAACCCTCAACAGTCTCGGATTGTATTTTGTTTTTAAATGTTCCATTCATCCATGGCACCCATGTACTACAGGCTTCTGTGTGCAGAATTCAGACGAACCAGTTTGGTGCTAGAATATGAATTAGCCCTGTGGTAGATGAAACTAGCTTTCCATGTGCTTTCTGTGTCTCAGGCAGTGACATCATTAGAGCCGGTCTGCTAAAGATAAGATACTTTCTTCAGTCTTAAAGCTCATATTTTAGAATCCACAGAAGAAACCTGACTAGGATGTCTTACTTGGATTTATGTCGATTTTTACTCAGCTATTGCGACCTATATCTTTGACATACCTGTTCCCATTGTAGATGGACATGTCTGTAAAGACGTTGTTTCCTGATAATAAGGTCAAGGCCTATATTGCACAAAAAAAGACCAGAGCAGAGCTAGAAGAGGCATCTTGTCCCGGTGTCCTGTTTCCACAGTAAACTATGCGATACCTCTCCCATCTTAGACACCCTGCAATGACGTACTGCTGAATGAATGAGCGACCGCAGATTCTTCTTTCTTCCTCTCAGTATCACATTTGACTGTGTTAATGCACAAAGGAGGGTAAAAGGAAATGAGTCTTTTTATTCCCGGGCTGTTTTCTATGTCAGAAGAGAAGGAGTTGCTCAGCTCAGTGACACACAGAACTGAGACAGTATTCACTGCATGCCAGCAAAAAAGGGCAGATTTCAGTCTCAGGGCCTGATATTCTCTCTGGCCACTCAGTACATAACATGGTACCTCCTGTAGTACCCTACTAGTAAATATTCCACAGATGACTATGTGTAACAGAAGGAGAATCGATCACTTCATATGCCTGCTGCTCATACCATACATATTTTGACCTCACTGGGTTTTTTTTTATTATTGCTGAATGATAGTGTGAATTGGAATTGCCTCTTGTTACACCGTCAACTTAGCATAAGGATGACTTTGGATATGACAGATTGGCTCCCCACAGCTGCTGGCAACCATGTTGTAGCTTTTGTGTAACTAATATCCTGATCTCGTTCAGTGGGCTTTTTACACTTCGTTCATGTTGCTGTGTGAGGTCAGATTTTGAGACGTTAAGTCCAACCAGCTGTAGATGTTCCATACATAAAATACAGCAGGTGTGTGCAGTATTTGAGGATTCCATTGGTGTGTGGGGGGTGTATTTTTAAAAAAATATGAAATTGAAATGCCATCATCAATTTCTGTGTGTCACAATAGTAATCAAATTAATAAGTGAAACGCCTGAATCATTTCACTCTTTTTGGCAATCCACAATACCAGCCTTGTCTCTGCCCTACTATGTGGCTGGAGGCCAAAAGGCCCCAGGTCATTGACATGGGAACAAGTTAGTGCTCAGATGCAGCATCGGCCCGTAGATTCAAAGCCGCAGACAGAGACTACTGCTGCTGCTGCTGAAACCGCAGGATTAGTTACCGACATGTGTAATCTGACAATCTGAGCTGGATGAGTAGTTGTCCAGTCATACACATCCTTCATTAAGACAGTGCAGCTGATCTGTCCTAAGCCCTTTTCAGTTCAACACCCCTTAAAGTTAATCTACAAGCAGTTTAAAGTAGCAGTTTGTAGGATACGGCAACGTCTGCCAGTTAATTTGCACAAAGTCACCACTCATGTAACTGTCCACTTCTGAATGTGAGCAGTAGTATGCAGGAGAGATCAGCTATGATGCTGGATTTGTCAATATTCAAATTGAGCAAGAACCCACAAGCATCTCTTCAGAATTAGGAAACAGGTCCCTTCCCCGCCCTCGAGACCCCTCTCTGCTCCTCATCGCACTTATTCTCTCTTCACCACTGTCAAGAGTAAATAACAAACCCATCAGGTATAATTACAGACACCTACGTACATGAAACCCCACCCAGCAGCAACTCGTTCTGCAGGCACCTCAGCACAATAACCTATCTGCTATGTTCAACTGAAAACGTGTCCAGAATTTTATCATCATCACAGAGGAGGACGAGCAACAATGCCCCTCGTCTTACATGTCGCTTCCAATTTGATTATAAATATTAAAATATGTTGTATCTTGAAAACCGATTGGTGTCCTGAAACGCCGCAGGGCATGTGATCCATGTGGACCGCCCCCCCCAACGCTTCAAGACGCGTGGGAATAGAAATAGAGCTTAAAAGCCTAGATGAGCCTGTTTGGGAGAACTTTTATCTTCCCTTTTTTAGTTCTCAATATATGCTGCATACACACACACTGGTTTGGACTGAGCTATGTGAGGTGACTTATTCTGACAATTAAATTACCAAAGCCGCACACACACACCAACACATCAGATGGTGTTTTCTCGTAACAAATCAACAGTATGGTCCCAAAGTTGGTGATGAAACAGTACGGTCTCTCTAATCAACAATCAACAAGTTACTCCATTTTAGTCCTTTGGTATTGCTGATGTTGTTACTGTTTCTCCTCAGGGCATACTCCTTAGTTGACTCCAGCCAGGTGTCCACCTTCCTCATCTCCATCCTTCTCATCGTCTATGGCAGCTTCAGGTGAGTGTCACTAAATAAATCATCAGCCGTTCAAAGGACAGTGGGGAACAGTTTTCAGCGCTGGTCTTGTTTCTCCCGTTCACAGGGCCTAAAATGATCCTCCTCCTTATTGGATTGCTTCAATGCAATCTGACTCTATAGTTTCATTCTTTGTCCCTGGCTGCGTGTATATGAAGACACTAAAGAAAACATTGGTTTGTAGTTTGTGCTGAATGTACGACAATGCTGACGTTTATTTTCCTGATGTGATATGGATGTTTTGTTTTTGTTTTTGTTTTCAGGTTCAGCTTGAACAATTTTCTCATAAATAAAAGTGAGAATCAGTTGTTTCAGTAATACCAGGCTCTCTCACCCTCCAACTGTGAACATTAGATAAAACACGGTTTTACAGTAATATGTGCACAGAAAAATATCTTATTGTCCTACATGTAATGGCGTCTTGATGGATTTAGTTACATTAGGGATTCAACAGTGGAGCCGGCAAATGGCTGTGTGGGGTGAGACTCCAGCTGGATTAATGACACAGGAAAACTGGGTTAGCTGGAGAAACAAAGGGAATACTATGGGATATTGTGGTTTAGATTGATTGTAGTTTGTTTTCTGCGAGTCAGGACTGATGGGATCAAGTTGCAGTGAGCTCGTGTGTCTGGGAACAGTGGCTCATTCAATTTACAGTGGGATGTTTAAACGGGCATTAATATGCTGACATTCATTTGGAGTCACGGTCGCAGTCTGGACAATATGTTTTATGTTCTCTGTTTTCATAAACCTCTTTGAGGACAAACCGGACTTCTGTTTTCCATTTGGAGTGAGAAGGTTATGATTAGTGTGTTTTCACTTTCTGCTCGTTGCCCTTGCCACTTCCTACCCAAACTCGATTCTGTGTTAATTTCAGTCACACACTGAATTCTATGGAGTCCGCTGTGTAAAAGCAAACATTTAATTGCTTTGCAGCAAGCTCTTAATGTATTCACTGTGAAGTGGAGCGGATGCGGCATGTTGGTGTGAAGGTTTTTACGAGCTGCTCTCTGCTGTCCACCCTGCAGGTCATTAAACATGGACTGTGAGAACCAGGAGAAGGATAAAGATGGTAACTCGTCGACATCGGGGGCTTTCAACAACAGCAACACAAACAACAGTGGGTGTTACGTGGATCTATGTGCACAGCCTCTGTTGAGTCTGGACGTGGGTTGTATTGGTTTGTTTTTAAGGCGAGTGTTTGTGTTTTACAGGTATTCAGACTATAGACTCGACGCAGGCACTGTTTCTCCCCATCGGAGCCTCTGTGTCTCTGCTAGTCATGTTCTTCTTCTTTGACTCGGTACAGGTGGTCTTCACCATCTGCACTGCTGGTAATTATCATTCTCAAGCACAACACAGAACCCTGCAAGAGATAGCGCTGCAAGTTAGTGTTTTCAGTCCCGTAAACCGGGAGGAAATGTCTCTACTGTATTGATCATTAGAACGGCAAAGATAATTAGCTGGCCGGTTTGGAGAGAGAACAACTGGAACAAGCAGCGTGTGTTTAAAAGTCACGTTCTCACTTGCTGTTCTTTGTTCTTATTCTCAGTTCTTGCAACAATTGCATTTGCATTCCTCTTGTTGCCAATGTGCCAGTATCTGACCAGACCCTGCTCCCCACAGAACAAGTAAGGATGTCAAGTTTGTTGTCAGTCAACCCGCTTCATGTTTGTGTTTCTTCAAGAAATATTCTTAATGAGACTCAGCCACCAGGGTCTCCTCATCTATACAGCGTTTGTTACAGTTTGGATCACATGGCATCACACTTTGTACACTGAGACATTTTATGTTTCACTTCTGTTTGGGAAAATAAAGGAAGGGATGTGTGTGATCGCAATAACACCAACATGAAAACTTTTTGTCTAATCACAGATTCTGCCTCTAAAGGGAGATTAGCCCAAAAAGAAATCATATAAATATATATAGATAGATAGTACTGGGTAGAATTTCCGCCCTTTTGTCACCCTGCTCCTCCATATTTGATCCCCAGTAAAATCCCCGTCTGAGACTAAACTAGTCTTTAGATGTGAGCAGTTGTCCAAGTCTTTCTGATGTATGGGAAGCATTACTCAACGGGCCCTCTGTGAAGTTCTGCAGAGGCCTTAGAGCGAGCTGCTGATTTGAATCAGGAGTCTCGGAGCAGGGTGGCATCTAAACCCTGCAGTGACAGACGGCCCTCGAGGACCAGTTTGGACACTTGTACCAAGTTTGAAATCCCTTTTCATGCTCAGTTTTTGGTTGATGTCATTTGCTTTGTGTTGACATCCCTCCAAATAAAGGCTATTTCAGCTGTGTTCCCCATTTATGCAGCACCGTGTCACCGTATTTCACTGTTTTATGTATGCTAATCCCACCACCGTCTACCCGTGCTTTTTCTTGATCGACTCTTGTCTCCTTGCAGGATTTCATTTGGCTGCTGTGGACGTTTCACACTGGCTGAACTCCTGTCCTTCTCCCTCTCTGTTATGTTGGTGCTCATTTGGGTACTGACTGGACACTGGCTGCTCATGGACGGTGCGTCACCGTGTTATGACTGTTTGAAACAACAGTGAATTATTCACGACACAGTGTTGCGTTAGGGTTCTGCAGTTTGCAGTGACCAGTAATGAGCAGGTTCTCCACCACTGACATTGACATCCTATCCTGTATATATCTATATATATGTATATATGTGTGTGTGTGTGTGTGTGTGTGTGTGTGTGTGTGTGTATATATATATATATCTAATGTTATATGTTATATTTCATTTTATTTTGAAGCACTGACCACTTCCATAGCTTTGGGTTTGAAGGGCTGTTAGCAGCGCTGTTAACGTTAATGTTAGCAAGTCATCAAAAGTGTAATGAATGTTTACAGGCTATTCAAGTCAAGAGGAGAGTGCAGGTACTTTGGTGTCACTCACCCATTTAACAGTTTTACCAGTAAAGTACTGAACTGAAAGTCTGTGTTCTGCTTTGGAACCGCTAAACTGATGCCTGCATTCATATGTCAATGTCAGCGTGTCGGGTCTCGCCTCATTTAAGTAGGACTTGATCTGAGAAATTTCACCGGACTCCTTAATTACCTGTGTGCTCAGTGATTAGTATTCTTAAAGAAACCTGTCAAACTTGGTCTCACATTTGTCTTTTTACTGAATGTTGTTTTTGACCATGGTGTGTTTGCCCCCCCCCGCAGCTTTAGCCATGGGCTTGTGTGTCGCTATGATAGCCTTTGTGCGGCTCCCCAGTCTGAAGGTTTCCTGCCTGCTGCTGTCAGGACTGCTCATATATGACGTCTTCTGGGTAAGACAGAGAATGAAATGCTCCCAGTCCTACTTCACCAGCCACACAGGTGACACATTATCCACCGCCATTAAATGCTGTTGTGAATAATACTGTATAATAATAATATTACTGCTGTGAATAATACTGAATAATACTGTTGTCAGCTAAAACCACTGTAAACATGTTGCCTACCAGACGCATTTCCTGGTGAGGTAGTGCTGCGCTTTGTCCAGCAGCCACTCGTTCCAAAGAAATCAACCAAGTAACTGTCCCCTGACTCAAAGTAGATCAGCATCCCAGTGACCTGTGAGACATTCAGTTCTAATTGTCTGCCACTAACACTGGAGTGTTGTAGTCAGATGAAGGTCAGTGCCTGTGTTGACAACAAAACACAAAATGGTCATTTAATGAGATCGGACGCCACTGTTGAACAGAACAAGTATGTCATGAATTTCCTTTTCAACATGTAGGTGTGCATCAGTGCGTTGGTGAGAGAGAAAAGTGTCAGTGCTTGATTTTTTTTTTTTATTGGATGCTCTGGCGCGTGTATTTAATAAATTTTAATTAGACTAGATAATGATCAGTTTAGAGATCAGATCGTGACAAATCAACGCCAGGAGCTCCAGAGCTCACTCGTATTAAGAATATCTATCACCTCCTTATTAAGTGTAATAATGATAGGTGGCTTGTGCAAAAATGTGTGTGTTTCACAAATAAATGTCACTCATTACATAGAAAATTCAACAAAAACAAATGACTGACTCTGAACAGCCTCCAGTGGTGTGTTGCCGATTGTGGTCATGAACAGGACTGTTGTGTTTCCCTCCAGGTGTTCTTCTCGGCCTACATCTTCAACAGTAATGTGATGGTCAAAGTTGCCACCCAACCTGCTGAAAACCCCATAGATGTCCTGTCCAGGAAGCTTCATCTGGGGCCGGGGATGGGCCGCGACGTTCCCCGCCTCTCCTTACCTGGCAAACTGGTCTTTCCCAGGTAAGACTGATGGAGCCGTATATATGTTACGGGTAGTGTGAAAAAATGGGTTAGCAATGTTATCAAAATACCTAGCCAGCTAACAACACCCTAACCCATACAACCCAGAAGGACAGCTTGTTTGCAAACTACCTGTGTTTTAAGGTTACGTGCAAATAACCTGGTTAATTTGCATATTACCCGGGGTTTTTTTCCACATTACAAGTAGCGTATAGATATATATGTAACAGGATCAACCATAAGTGAAACCTGTGCTCCTGATCAACCTCTGCTCCGTGACACCTGCTCCCTCACTCTTCACCTGCTGGTGGACGACGTTACAGCCTCACAGTAGTCTGTCTGATAGTCTGATAGTCCACCAGTTAAAACAATGTCGTTTTTTAGATGTTAAAGACATTTAACTGATTTTGCTTTTGATGATCCCATGCTTGCTGCTGAAAAATAAACTTGTAAACTTGAAACCGCCTAAACACATGGTAAAGACAATTGAATGAAACTGGAGTGCACTCGGCAGTCAGACAAACATCTACTGACGCATGTTTTTGGTCAGTGGGAAGAAAACAGCTCAGGCTGACGAAGAACCTCTGAATGAATCCCTTCATGTCAACATGCTGTAGGAATCGCCCTCATTCATGCAGAAACGTTTTGCAGATGAAATTTGTAATCAAAGTGTCACTCTACACTGTTTCCTCTGCCTGCAGCTCCACAGGAAGTCACTTCTCAATGCTGGGAATCGGAGACATTGTGATGCCGGGGCTGCTGTTATGTTTTGTCCTACGATATGACAACTACAAGAAGCAAGCAAACGGGGAGGTCCCAGGGCCCGGAAACATGTCCGGACGCATGCAGCGCGTCTCTTATTTCCACTGCACTCTCATTGGATACTTTGTGGGTAAGCAGGTTTACGT
>CAAKHB010007944.1:67403-94507 GCA_901007665.1 Aeoliscus strigatus | reverse complement strand
ACAGGCCCCTGGTGGGCCATGAAGGTACTACAAGTGAGACCGGAGAAGGGAAAACACAAAATTGAATTTCAAATATTGAGAACAATTTACAGGATATTGGTCATGAAATGTGGGAATTTTAAAAAAAACATGGTTTGACTCAGTTTCACCCGTAAAACATAAATATTTTTAGGAATTTACTTCTTTTTGTCTCAAAATGGGAAAACATGTTTGTCTCCATGCTGAACGCAACGACAGGAAAATGCACAAAGCATCTTAACAAACGTCAGCAATGATACACATGGTTTTCTCTCAGTTGCTGAGTAATCAAATTAAATTGAGGGTAACAAACTTTTAATGAACCAATAATCTGATGATTTTTTACTTATGTTTGATGAAAACTATTAATTGAATCAATCTGTCAGAAAACAAATGGAAACAAAACCGACTTGTTCAGCTCAGCCAAGAAGACATCCAGACGCTTCAGCTCCTCAAACTGGTCTGAAAGAAAAAGAAGAAAGACGTGGAAACGTAACATCAATTTACCCGACCGACTACATGACGACATGAAGTGGGGCGCGTACATTTTTTGTCCTCCCACACTTGTAGCTCCTTGGTGAGCTCAGGCACCACCAGGAAGGTCTTCCACCCCTGACGCTTCTTCGACTTGAGGATGTCACCAAAGATGTGATCCCCGATGTAGAGGATGTCCTTCCCTTTGACGTCCAGCAGGTCACACACGATGTCTGAGGATCCTGGAAACAAACAAACAAACAACAAAAAAAAGCACCATGAGCACGCCTGTCCTTTGTTGAAGTTAAGGTAGTTAGAGGTTAAGGTAGTTAGAGGTAAGGTAGTTAAGGTAGAAAGAGAGGGGTTTACAAAGACGACCGTCAGAAGTGAGACTCCCCTCCAGAGTAGACCGTCCCATGCTGGAGGTCTCCGGTGTACGTCCCGATCCGAAGCTTCCCTGTGTCCTGCATCCCGGAGTGTCAAACATGAATGACAGCAGCCGACATCCAACAGTCTGCAGACACACACACACACACACACACACTCCTTCATACCGTGTCCACTTGTCTCAGCACCGTCCCCTCGGCAAAGAACAGCGGCTTCCTGGTATCCACGACGACGAGGTCAAAGAAAGAACGCCAGGACCTTCTTGGATTCCCAGACTGGAAGGAGGTATGAAGTTAATGTCCCACAGAGCCCTGAGGTGTGATTCCCCCAAACCGCCTCCTCACCTTGGCTCCACTCTCCAGCAGGTATTTCATGATGACCTTGGATGAAGGAGACAAAACCAGGACGACTGTAAAACAACCGTTGTTGTTTTTGTTCATTTCAAACCTGCTCAGACTGACCTCAGTGTAGCTGTAGTCACTGTTGGTGGCAAGAAAAACCTTTGCCACTTGTTTTATCCGAGTCAAGAGTACAGTGATGTTTGCCTGCATAAAACACATTTATTCAACATTTTTGTGAAAAAAAAAAAAAAAAAGTCATCCTCTCATTTTCTACTCACATCTTGGATCACATATTTCTCCAAATTCTTGATGGTCCGTTCTTTCAGAATCCCCTACAGAGAGCAGACAGTCCATAAACTACAGTTACAACGTGTGTGAAGGTCTGTTAGAACCCTCGTAGAAGGACGGTGTCTGCGTGAAGTCACCGTGTTGTGGATGAAGTCCATCGCGTCTCGCACGTCCTGAAACATGTTTCTGTAGGACATGAACAAGTCGCCGTGGTGGCAGCCTCTGATGACGCTGGAAGACATTTGGGGCAACGTTGGTGGGGGCAAAAAAAACAACAAAAAACTGTGGGGTGAAAACGTGGCACCGATGAGCCACAGTAACAGACTCACTTGGTGTATCGGTTGCATCGGGTGAAGAAGTCCACGAGGCAGGCGTAGAGATACGTCTCTGCAAAAACACCAGAGATGAATTATAATGAGCACGACACACGCGTTGCACTCAGGGTTGTTTGTTTTGTTTTTCTTTTAATAATATTCCAGGTATATTATACATATTGGACGTATCTACATCCACTATTTATCTTTATGTCTTGTGTTTCTTCCACAATTTATGGTGTGATTGAGGGATTCCATTGCATCTGTGGACAGTGATGGATGAAACAAGTCTGATTGTGGTACATTCATGACTGGAAGGAACGCTGATGAATGTGACTTTCAACAATAAGGAAAGTGAATCACACCTGAAAGGTTGAAGAGAGTGTTGAGAATGTAGAAACGGTCGGTGTCGTCTCTCTGGATGAACTTGTTGGGGTAATAGTTGTGAATCTCCTCCCTGTGGGAGAAATGAACGACAGATCCAGACAGACGTTCAGTTCAGCGCAGGGATGTGACAGAACTTCATCCTGTTCTTTGTTAAAAAAAAGACAAACCCTTTACCCTTTGAGGAAGCAGAAGCCATGACTGCAGACTAAAATATTCCCGTTTGAATCCACCTTCAGGAGGTTTCCGTATGTTGTGTCGATCACCAAACCGCTGAGGTAGGAAAAGGAATCATGAAAAGGAACGGTTCTCCACCGGTCTGTGTGTTTATTTGCCTCAGTAAGACTCAGATGTAAAAGGATGGTTCACATGTGACTGAGATGTTTACACCCTCAGGAGTCTGGATGAAGTCACATGGGGGTCATGTGACCATTAGACCAGGTGAGAATGGGAATGAAACAGCTTTTAACTTTACATCAACATCTGGGCTCTGGTGTGTTTGGTGTCTAAAAGCTTCTTGTTAAATTGATCGTAGAGAAGGAGGTGAAGTGAGGGACCGACCGGGTGGGGAAGCTGGGGTCGTAGGTGTAGCGCAGGAGCTCATGAGGGTACCCGATGGACACCATCCTGTCTCTGATCATCTCGAAGCCGAGGCTCTCGTAGTCCGGCGACTTGTATACTGCAGACAGGAACGCGTGCGGCTGAAACGTGGGTCTGATGGACAGACGGGTGTTTCTGAAGCTGCTTCACCTACTTGCCAGCGTGTAGTCCATGTCGAAGCCATAGCACTTGATGTTTTCCAGAGTCAGACTGCGGTTGACAAAAATCCTGCGATCAAACACAACAGCTGAAGTGTGCAGACACTCGCCCGTGACAGGGTGTTTGCGTCATTTGACCTGGGGGGAGTCTCAGTTACACATCCTGTGTCATATATGGATACAGTACAACTGTCCCATTGCTGCATATTTCTAGTGAATGTCTTTGTATTGGATATCGAGAGACATCTCTGCAGTATATACCATAATATACCATTTGTACATTATTATGTGTATATTTTGTATTTTTTTATTATTGTATATTTAGTGATATCTCATATTTCAGTAGTATTTTTCTATTTCTAAGGCTATTTGTGCAGATATTATTTAGGTAGATGGTTTTTATCTCTTGAGAGAAATTCACAACTCAAGCCTCACGAAGGACCAGAAAGCCAGAACACTAGCACTAATACCACCACAGGTATTTGAAATATTTTATATATTACTATTGTGTGTTAGCAGCAGGGCACTTTGTGAAATGATGAATAAGGCAGCAAGTGTTGTGCTTAAGATAGAAAAATGCTATAAAAACACACTCATTCAGCATTTAGAAGTTTCTCTTTACTTTTAGATGTTGTATTTTCAAGTTGTATCTTTCACCTCTTGTCACCTCACTATTGTCGTCCTTGCTGCTGTGACACCTCTGGTTACATTTGGGCCTTATTTCCTGCTGCTCTAGTGCTCTGAGTGGGGGTGCGAGTGTGTGTGTGTGTGTGTGTGTATGTGTGTGGCTGGGTGGAGGCTAGAGATGCTATCAACCATTCAGTTATCTCTGCCACCGCTCCAGCGACAGCTCTGACAGCGTCCCGTAAACTCCACCATGGACATTCGACAGACTGGTGTGAGTGTTTGCCGTGAGGCCGCTTGATGTTTATCAGCGACACCCTGTCAGAGGCGAACCCATCCAGTCCATGGACCGGTTGTCACCCTCCTGTCATATGAGGATCCTGTAAATAATTCACCTGCACCTCGGTGTTTTGCAAGTCAGCTGAACCTCCATCATCTACGACACGACGACTACACAAGCTGCTTCGGATGTTGGAAGAAGTAAAAGAGGCTTGAGTAGCTCCTGACGGGAAACGTTTGGAATTTAGAAGAAAACAACAAGGTTCTAAATCCAGTGATAAAACATGAATATGTGCAAAAACAACGTTGGGACTGAACATGAAAATGGGAGAAGAGAGTGATTTACTTAAAATACTTCTAAAATACGTACTTTTACTTGGAATAAATACGTTTCATTTGCAGTTCAGTTTCAGATGACATGAAAGCAACAACCTCAGACGACGTCCTGTGATGTTATTCTGAACAACTCACTTCTGCTCAAAGCTTCTCTTCGTCTTTGGTTCCCCGGAGGAGACGCTGGGATCGTCCATCTTTGCGGGCAGCAGGTGTGTGTTTGTTTGTTTGTTTGTTTGTTTGTTTGTTTCTGCAGGTCTCAACAGGTTTCACCTCCCTTCATCTGAATTGTCCCGTTTTTAAGGAGGTGTTTGTGTTTGCATGGCGGACTGAGACTCCTCCCACCGCATGTCAGGGATGGAAACAGTAGTTCACACACACACACGCACGCACACACACACACACACACACTGGTGCCGAGACACCCCAGCAGATTGTGTTATCAGGGGGGCACACACACACGTGTGTGTGTGTGGGCCCCTGTGTGGCTGCTGGGAGTCTCTCTCTCTCTCTGTCTCTCTCTCACACACACACACACACACACACACACACACACACACTACTCCCCACCCCCATTACTTCTTAGTCATCAGAGATAATTCCAGTCACTTCCCCCTGGTAACATCTCATGTAGTGACGTCATCGTCAGGTTTGTCTCTCTCTCTCTCCCTGAGGAACCCCCCAGGACCAATAATAATTACAGAACGAGATGTTCTCCACAAATATTTTTACTGCAGTTACGTGACTTTTAAAACTGCAGAGTCAAATTGCAGACAAATATTATTTGAGATATTAAAACAAGAAACACGTTCAAGCTGCTTTTGTTAACGTCTTCTGTTGTCACATGACCTCAGACCTCAGATATGTTGTGAACATGAAACCAATCTGCTTCCTGGTCTATTTCTTTGTTTTACAGCCCTGGTGTGGCTGCATAGGACACATTTATATTTTCATCTCAAGTCAGATTTTAAAACAGAAACTGAACTCTCCATGTTCAGTGTGTTTGAACTTGATGTAAATATTCAGAATTTGGTCTCACATGTTGTTTTGTTTGGTTGTTGAGTGGCTTCTATCTCCTGCGATTCTCCCGACTTGCTGTGCATTCGCCGAAATTCTGCTGCAATCTCCAGAGCGGTCCGATTCCTGGTCTCTGGGACGTTGAACCTCACGTACAGGCCGCAGACGGCGCAGAAGAACAGGAATATGAGAAAGCAGAATTCATCCAGATTCTCCTGCAAGAAACAGGTTGTGTGCTGCATCACAGGTAGTTTTGTAACATGTACTCAAAGGAAACAACGTGCTGACCACTAAGACAGGGAAGGTCATCCCCAGAACGAACAGGCCCGTCCAGTTGAGGGTGCAGGCGACGGCGAACGCAGCTGATTTGAACGACTGTGTAAATATTTCCCCTGGAAGAGGAGCTGTTGCTCCCGCTGAGGGTCCAAACACAGAAGAGAGAACACGGCTCTTTGTTCAAGGACGGAATACAAGTTGAACTGAAACGTGGCAGGGTCAGTGTGATGGCGGTGTGACGAATGTACCGGGTCCACAGGAAAAAAAGAAGATGAAGAGGAAGATGAGGACCATGCTGCAGTACGGCATCCAGGACAGGTACGTCTGAGGAAGACAAGGACGTGGGTCACGAGTTGGTTTCATTGTCTGCGTTTGCAGAAACGTGGCGACGAGGACGGCGGGGTGACTCACTTGCAGGTGCAAAGTGATGGTGAGAAGAATCAGAGTAGCTGACATCCCCATGTATCCTCGGAACAGCAGGACTTTCTTCCCCGTACTCTCAATGATCATGAACTGTGAGTGGACAAATGTACAGCGTGGTAACACCTGCAGCGATTGAAGTGACCACATGGTGGAGCTCTGACTGTACATTGGCCGGCCTGGACGGTCCTGAAGGGACCATTTGTGAGACAAAAATCAACTGACACAGTATTTGTTCCGAAAAGGAAATCTCCTACTGGAATGCAAACCTCACATTCGGGGGCAGAAGCAGCGTCAGCGTTTCACGCCGCCTTTCTTTTTCTTTTGGAAGTCAGCACAACTTTACATTCGTTACAGATATTGTTGAATTGAGACTTGTCGTCATATGTTTTACAGTGCTATGACTGTAATCTCTCTTTTTTTTTAATTCAACTTTAGATTTCTCAAAATGTCCTCTCTATTTCTTTGGACATGTGCCTCTAATCCTCTTCAGCTGGATCTGAAAATGCAAAATATCAAAACGATGCAATAAATTTTTGAGTTTTCTTTTGTCAAATGTCATTGCCCTTGACTAATGTCAACAAGGAAAGGTGACAAAACTCTTTTTTTTACAGTGTAGAACTTTTTCATTATTTTCCTCCAGATTGTGCAGACTATATCACCCTTGCATCACTGAAACAAAATACCTGGTCTTATCTTATCTTATCTTATCTTATCTTATCTTATCTTATCTTATCTTATCTTATCTTATCTTATCTTATCTTATCTTATCTTATCTTATCTTATCTTATCTCATCTTATCTTATCTTATCTTATCTTATCTTGTCTTGTCTTGTCTTAGATTTGAGGACACAATGGTCTACATCAGGATGTGTAAAGGTTGTTACGCAGTCAAACAGACCAAGCGTGATGTGGAATCATGTCTTACACAGGTGAGAGAGGTGAACAGTTCACACAGACCCGTTCCCAGAGCGGCGTAACGTAGCTGATGTTCCTGGATCCCAGCTGCAACAAACACTTCAAAGGAGTAAAAGTACACCTGGAATGAAGCATTTGGAGAAGAAGAATAATTTTAATAGTTTCCATATTTACAGAGGTAAAAGAGTGTCATCATAAAAAAAAAGACTAATTAGATACGCAATCCAAAATGCGCAAAATTAAAAAGGCAGAGGGTCGAGTTTAGGCCGTTCAATGTACGTCAAGGAAGGAACAATTAAGATCATCTTCAGGATTTAAAGCTGGAAAGCCTAGAAGGTTCCGATGTGACCGTTAATCCATTCACAGGGGGTCTAAGGTCAGGTGGTGCTAAGGAAAGAAGCAAATTGCAGTTTAAGTCGTGTGTGACACATCACTCACTGCATTAATGCCGCAGAGCTGCAGAGAGGTGAAGGTAACAAGGATGGTGAGCAGCTGCCAGCGCACACTCTGTTTCTGAATCAGCTCCATCAGCGAGTGGCTGCGAACGCCCTGCAGGGCAGAGTTCTCCTCCAGCATCTCCTCCACCTGCCCGCTGGAGGCCTTGTTGCCCCACAACCTGCTTAAAGCTGCGTGACCGTGACGAAGCAGCAGACTTCAGTGGAAATAAATCATCAAGCAGCGTGACACAAATCACACACTCCAGCATCCTTTGTCACACACCTTCCTCACAGGCCTGCCGGTCGCCTCTGTCCAGCAGCAGGAACCTGGGAGACTCGGGGAGGAAGGGCAACGAGACGAGCTGGACCAATGCAGTGAAACCGTTGAAAGCCAGCAGCCAGGGCCACCGCGCCTCCGTGCCGAGAAACTCACTGAGAGCGAAAAGAAGATACGATCATCACCTACCGGTCTTGAGCAAAGTGACCCAAGTGCCGGCACTCCTATCAGAGCTGTTTATGATGATACATGGCGGCACTAAAGCTCGAGGGGAAATGAGGTGTCCCTTCCTGAGGAGCATCTCCTGCTGCCAGGCAGACGACTTCCCTTTTAATCAAAGAAAAACTTCCTTGCTCTTTGTCTTCTTTCTGTTCTTTCTCTCTATTATTATAATCATTATTAATATGAGTACCACTGTTTTAATATCATTACTATTATATATCGTATCACATGATACGTTATTACATTCTGTTATCTCATATCATACTATATGTTGTCATATCATCACACGCAGTATTAAAGCATATTGTATTAGTTTATGGTGCACTAATTCATATATACAGTATATATATTCTGTATTATATATGTTATAATAAATCCCCTCACCACCTCCCCCCTGGACCTCTGCTTTGGAGGTCTGTTCAGGGGACCTCCGCTCTCATCCGACTCCATAGCTTAGCTTCCAGTCCTTCATCTCCTGAACTCCTCCTTCTCACCTACAAACACCTCCTTGCCCCCCAGTTTCAGTCTGACCTTGTCTACCTGTCCCCATCCCCAGAGACTGTGGCCCCATCTCTACCCCCGAGCCTTTGATTAGTGTGTTCTGTTCTGTGTGTTCTGTTCGTTCGTTTTTTTTACTGTACATCTCTGTAATCAACAAAAGAAAAGAAAAAAACCCAAACTTTCTTGTGACCAACTAATGAACACATACATCATCTTCAGAACTTTGCACAGACCTGTCACCTGACCCCGCCCACCTCACCTGATCCCCAGCAGCTGACCACAGAACTTTCCCAAAGAGATGAAGGTGGCGATGGTCACGCCCACCATCACTCGCAGCCTCTTGGGGGCGCATTCCACGAGGTACATGGTGTGAGCTGACAGACTAACTCCTGGGCGGGGGTCAGAATCAAATGACAAATACTTTATTCATCTCAGAGGGAAATGTATGTATGATCTGTCTGCCTGCCTGCCTGCCTGCCTGCCTGTCTGTCTGTCTGTCTGTCTGTCTGTCTGTCTGTCTCTCTGTCTGTCTGTCTGTCTGTCTGTCTGTCTGTATATCTATAGATATCTAATACCCCCCATAGGCGTGAATGTGAGTGTGAATGGTTGTCTGTCTGTCCAGCTGGTGACTGACTGGTCACAGGTTGAACCCTGACATCCCCCCGTTGACAGCTGGGATCAGCTCCAGAACAACCCAGACCCATAACCGGAGAATGAGTATGAATAATAACTGGAGAACAATGAATGACTAATATAATATAATAGTGTTTGATGTGACTGAGTGGTGTCGATGACAGGGTGAACAGTCAAGTTAATTGTCAGTAGAATGGAGCAAAGAGGGGCAGAAATTCAACAAGAAAATGGATGAATCTCTTGTCACTGGTTGACCTGCGTTGACTCCATAAAGCAATCGTCCAACCATGATCATCTCAAAGGACGAAGCTGTTTGGCTCAGGAGCATCAACAAAGCTCCAGCCATCGCCACCAAATTGTTTAACAGCAGGCATCTTTTCCTGTGGCACAGAGATGCAGAGAGACGACGTCACTGAAGGCGCGTCGGTCAGGTTTCGATGGTGCTGATGGATGGTTTTATGTGAACACACCTGCCGAATCGTGACATCAGCTGACCTGCACACAGGGAGCCCAGGAGACCCCCGATGCAGAAAATGGAAACCGTGAAGGACCAGATGAGTGAGAGCTGCCATGACCTCAGGTTCACACCGTATCTCTGCACACATGTTCTGTTCACCAGCTCCTTTATAAACTGCAAACGACAGATTGTGGAATTCAAATCATTCCATCCTCAAGTTGACGTAGTTGACATCGGTGCGTTCTGGGTTCAGTTACCAGGCGAGTGAACTCAAGGAGACGAGTTCACGAATTTGTTGAGTAACTGAAAAGAACTGAAATCGTCATTCTGATTTAATTCCTGTGACATCATCTAGTTGACTGATTTTACACTGTACTTACAGCAGAGGGGGACGTCATCACAGATATACTGAATCCATACTGAAATGTTCCTCCGATACCCGAGATAAAAATGGCTGCAATGACCACCGGATAGTCCAGCTGCAGAAAAAGATTTAAGTGATGCATTTTATTTGAGATGCCTATTAGCTCTCTACTCAGATAAAAAAAAGCATGAGAATAAAAACAGTAAACAGTAAAAGTATAATTTACACACACCAGGAGCGATAAATGCTGCTGCATGACTGTCAAGTCCTGAATCATGTCAATGAATCATTCACATTCCAAACATGACGTCTAACACTGTGTTGAAATGATTAACCTTGCGTGTGTGTGAGTGTGTGAGCTCTGGAGATTTTGCAATGATACGATAATGAGAGGGTTTGTACTAAAAGAGTTATTCATTGTTTTGTAATCTCTCGAAACACACGAGTCAAAGGTAAAAACAACCATAAAATGCTTCGTCGCCTGTCGCTGACCTGGATGAACGCGTTGAAGCCCCCTTTTCACAAACTAACTGTGAATGAGACGTTACAAAGCATTCGCAACGAAACACACGGGATCACGTATAAAAGATAGACAGAAGATAGATAGAACGTCTTTATTGCAACAAGTGCAACGAAATTGTGCGGTACAGTCCTCACCCCTGTGGAACCAAGAAACATTTATTAAAATATGTAATCTGACTTCTTTTCCCGGTCTCAATGATCCTCCTGCGCTTTTCTGGTTGAATTCCTCCAGGCTCCAGAAGAAGCACGTTGACGTCGTCCCGGTAAATGAGCTAAAAAGTTCTTTCAGAGGGAAAGTCAGAGACAGAAAAGAGGAAATTAGGGCGACGAGATCCAAAAGAACGATGTGCTTCATTGTGTGTTTGAGGAGAGAAGAGTGTGATTTGATTCTAATCATGAAAAGAGGATGAGCTGCTCCGACTTCGGTGAATACAGAAAAGAGAGAAAAGGCCTGAAATGACTCTCAGCGATTTCCTCCAGTGCAGAACAGGAACTGTGTGACTGTTCCAACAATAAAGATTTTCATCTTTATTGTTGGTTTGTTCTGAACGTCTTGTCTTTATGTCATACTCCCAATCTGTGACTTCCTTCCTGAAGCTCAGAGGACTCACTGTTCTGACGTAGATCCACCTCTTCTGCCTTTCAACGAGTTTTTACAGTTCAAAAAACTCCAAAGTTTCTTCATTTATCTCCTGATATTGAATAAAATTACTGCATAGACAAGTGGAAACAATCTGAAACCGCAGACCTTCACTTCACAATATTTTCTTATATTTGGATTTACACCAAATATACCTAACTCACACTAACTCAAGATACCTAATCTTATTTATCAGTAGGTTCGTTGACCAAGGAAACATCCCCTTTGCATTTGGAAATACAGTGATACCATTTTTAGTTCAAAGGTTATTCACGTCTCCATCTTCATTCTTACCGTTTCTGAAAATCTGCACACACCCCTGATACTCTCTGTTCCTGTTCTCATAATATTCAGAATGTTGTCAGGCTCTGGATCAAACTCTCATATCTTAGGGAACTTACACCAAATGAATCCTGTATTTTCATTTGCCATTATCAGCATTTCCTGAACATTTCATTAGAACTCGTTCATTTCTATTTAAGTCATTGTGCTAACAGACAGAGACAAACAGACAAATAAACAAACACAACCTGCTTGGCGGAGGTAATAAAAGTACACATAAAACGAAAGACCTGCTGACAACGGAGGCCACAAACCATCTGACACTGACACAGTCCACACACAGAGTCCCAATAGACCACACACACACTCACAACCACATGCACACACACTTTTAGGCCAACACAACTAAGATACACAATAAACATTTTCCAGGAACACCTTCAGTGCTTTGCTGTGCTGCGCTGCTCTGTGTTTCCATTCAGATCTATTTACAGTCCAAACTGTGCGTGAACACAGACACAAAGGGCGTGGTGCCAAACTGGTTCGTGGACAGAGTCATGGTAACGCTTGATCACAATGAATAATGAAGGCTCACAGGTTCACTTTACAAGGAGCTTTTAAGGTTCACACACACACACACACACACACTCAATATATTCTCACTATGTCAGCGTGTCGTCTTGTCAAACGACGGTGACTTCACCATGATGGAACGACACTTCCCCTGACACACGACGGGACACGAGCTGCTGCTTTTTCTCTCTGTCTACCCCTTTTTGTTAATTGAGCTAAAGTTAAGAGTAAAATCCCCCTTTGGACAGGAAATCAGTTGTGCAGATGATGTAGTTCAGTACAACTAAGGTTTGCTGTTGCAGTGAGAATCCATTTTTACAAATGACATTTTAAAAAGAAAGTGTGTGAAACATTGTAGTTGTAGACGGTAAATCTGTTACAGACCAGTGATCAGAGTGTCAAGTGAGTGTCGTAAACAAATCATCATTTCTTGTCATGTTTTCTCTGCTTTGCTCATGAAAACATGCTGCTTTATCTGCTTTTGAACCTTTTGGCATCAGCAAATATTAACAAGCAAGTTAAGAGCAGTCACATGAAATGTTCAGTCTGCCTTTGTTTGACCATTGCATGAACTTTGTAATAATTTCTGAGAGGTTTCAGAGTAAAAGTCACCATCATTCTGATTCATTGTCTCTCATCACCTCATGGATAAAACATTCAACATATCCAGGTCGTGCTTTTTTTGGCTCAGACTGATTGTACATTACTTGCTGCCAGTAAAGTGACACGCTGCTTCAATGATTTATCATTTAATGTGTACAGGAGAAGTTACAGTGAGTTAATCTTCATTCTGTCATCTGAATTGTTTCTAAAAAATCAAACAGCAACACTCCTCCGGTCCACACTGGCCGTGAGCGGATCCTTCCAGAACACAGTCACCGTGGCAGTGCACTTCCTGAGCTGCTGATGTAGTTTGTTTCAGGTTGTCTTGAGCTATCACTTCTTGGAGCAGAAGCATGTACCTCACATGACACACACGCACACATACACACACACACACACGCACACACAGAGAGAGAGAGAGATTCAAACTGGAAAATAATGAATTATTTTATGACATGTCAGAAAATGTGTTTAATTGAAGGAGGAAATGTATATATGTATCTACACACTATTTATTTGACAATAATATAATACAATATTATATTCCACATAATGATCCATAGAAAGAACAAAACAATGTGAGATATTCATTGGATGCTGGACAGTTTTAGTAATGATGTTTCTTTTAGCATTTAACTGCTGCTCAACATTAAAAATAGAACAATATAGTGGAAAAGGGGCATTGCAGGGACATCACATCACACTGGACAGATGGACTGATTGTTGCACATCCAACGACCTCATCCATGTGCCGCCCATCATGATCATCGCTACAGCGTCATCTCTGTTCTGGTCAGTTTGTCCTTGTTCTGCTGGAGGGAATGAATGTGATGGTCCTGAGCTGGGAGGTGTATTTCATTCATTGTGTATGGTTTGGGTCTTCTACCAGGAGTGGACTGACCTTCTTGCGTCCCCCTGTTGGGTTACGTACCATAAATATGGAGCACAGCACAATCTAGACTGATGATTTGTTCAGACCACCGACAAAGTTGAGTTAGACAAAGCGCGTGTTATATTTAAAACACACAGTCTTTCAAGTGAACGCCGTCTTTGTGTCACGACAGCTTCAGAGGCAAGAATTCTACAAAAAGGGGGGGGTTTGAGCTGGAAAACGGCAGCGTGAGTGAAACATACTTTGTTTTTCTGAAGCAGAAGAAAAAGTACCCACACAGCAACCCGCCTTTGAAAAGCCTCATTTAATATTCTCGGTTTTGTCTGACTTTGGAGCGTCACTAGTCGATCTGAGCATCTATTCCCCAGTCTCACAGTGTACGTATGCTGCAGTCGTTTGTATGCTTTCAAAATGACAAAACGAGTCCCTTTCTTTCACTTTTTTACACACAAACTGACAGAGCCTCTCAAAGTTGTCCCCAAAGTGCCAGTCAGGCTGGATTTCTAATCCAATGAAAGGTGCCGCAAACATAAGAAAAGCAGCTGAAGAGTAGACGAGCACGTACCTGCTTGATGAAAATGCCCGGAGCCGAGAGACAGCATTAGTCTACGACAGAATTAATGACAATAATTTCAGTCATCCGCCTGATCTGAATCAGCCGTGGGGTGCGACAAGGATTCACAAACTCCAAGGGGCCTGATGTAGCTGAGCAGGTGTGATGACAAGAGAAGAGTTTGCACAGTGCCATAGAAGTCACCGGTCCATGTGAACTCCACCAGCAGCAGTAACTGTCGAAAATACAGAAAGTACACAACTGACACGGGTTAAAGTCATCTGAGGGCAGTGATTCATCTATTTTGTCTGAAATACAAATATGCTGCGTTAAAGTCCTGACAGACACTCACCACTGTGAGTCAGTTTGGATGTTCTACATAACAATTGTGAAGAGACGGATGAAGAGAGAACATTGTGTTAGATTGCGATAATCAAACATTTCTGTAAACAGTTCATTATACAGATTAAAATGCATCGCTGAAGTTCGCTCTGCAAAACAGGCCTGTGAATTACTGCCTGTGCACGTGGGCTCGCTGCCCGCGCTCCATATTACACATTTACAAACAAACTGGCACCCTGGCAATACATCAGTCTGCTCGCCGAGATCAACTGGAAACCCGATCGTCTAAATCTCACGGTGTATATCGTGCCATCATGCCCTTGAGCGTGGCACTTAAACCAGATTGCCAATAAATCTCCAGCTCAACACAAATGGCTGTTCTGTCAGGTGTGACGCGACTAAAAGCCTCTCTGGATTCAGGTGTCAGACATTAGAGGAGGAATTGGGATGAAAACAGGTGCAGAATGCTGCTGGAGGGCAAGTTCCTCTCACGTCAGGTATCCAGTGTCCATATGAGAGCTGAATAAATCATGTTTAATTCATTTCCAACACAACGGAGGCGAGTCACAGTTTTTGGGGGAAAACCTTTTCAGTAACTTAACATTCTCTTTTCATTGCTCCCTGTTGCTGTTCCTTGTCGTCTGTTTCCTTTTTGTTCTGTTTCTTGTGCTTTTCAACCTGTGAGCTGGGCTATAGATGCTGGATCTTGAAGCAACTGGACTTTATCGTTTGTGAAGAAGCCTGTTGGATGAGCCGCAAAGCATCTTCAGCCTTTCTGCAACACATGTAACTTAAACTAGGTAATAAAGTCGACTGTAACAGGCTGTAATGTTGGAGCTCCAGCTGTGAAAACCGTTGAGCTCCACGCTTCACAAAACCAAATCAGGAGCATCAAGTCCAGGGGTTGTTATGTGGGTAAATTCCAATCGACTATGGGAGAAATCTCTGGCTCCTCTACCGCTCCAAAATCCAAAAATTTTGCTGCAAACTCTGATGATGATGATGATGATGTTCAGTAACAGGCAAGAGACAAATCATGATACTAAAATGTAAGTCAAAGTCAACTTTATTGTCAAATATGCAGTACATGCTCGACCCACGGCGCAGCTATAATAAACTCAATAAATACCTTAAAGTAAAACAAGGAACAGCACAAACAGTACAAGGTGCTCGTAAATGCATAGTACTGAATTCCATAAAACGTTGAGGCATCGTGAGCATGTTTTCCTGGCATGCATGGGGATGGTTTTAGCATTGATTAGAATATGCTAACAGTAATAATCTATCCGTTTCCTGCTGCTCACCCAAAACGGGGTCATGGAGGCAGCAGACTGTGAAAGGTAACCCAGTAGACATCTCCTCCCTCCTGGGGGATCCCAAGGCGTTCCCAGGCCACATGAGACATATGATCCCTTCGGCATTTACCACAAGGCCTCGGACCATTTGGATGTCTCAGGACCCCTCGACGGGCGGGTGTCCTGATCAGATGTCCGAACCACGTCAGCTGCTGTGCGATGCTCCACAAGCTCTAAGTCTCACTCCTTAATTATTATTTCACAGGCCTCGACTATTATGCAGAGTGAAAGCCGCTGGAACAAAGAACAAAACGGCAGGGTGGTTTGCACCTGGCTTCTCTCCAGGTACTCCGGCCTCCTCCACCTCCAAAGCACGCCAGCTCGTAGGTGTGAATGTGTGTGAATGGTTGTCTGTTTCTTACCTGTTTGCCCCGTGAGGAGGCGGTAACTCGTTCAGCGTGAACCTCACCGATCTCCCGTTGACACAAATACTTACTTAAATTCCATTATAGACACAAGTTGTACTTCCTGTGTACTTGTAGCACCTGAAACATGATTGTACAAGACATTACTGGATCGTTAATAGACCTTTCACACCGTGTCGGACGGCATCATTTCATTCATGTATTATCGAAGTCCCCAGATCGTCTGTACACAGTCAGTCTGCATTGTGAACCTCATTGGAATAGTCTGGAGCCTTTCATTGAAATGGAATAACAAACATACAACGTAGGTAACTCAACAACATGTGAGGCAGAGCCACAAGAGCAGATGGATTTGTGTCGCACGTGTCTCAGTCTCTTAGTCACTCAGCTTTTCACACTGAAAGGTGAGTGTTGGACTTTGAAATGATCTGAAATGAACTTATTCGGTGAGACGAGTTCATTGGGATGGATTAGCATGTCACTGCTGAGTCTGAAAATGAAAAGTGGACTTTCTACAGTCCCATTAGAACGGGTCGGTGGTAGATTCTATGGAGGTCAACGTGTTCTTTGTCTTAATGGACTGCTGCCTTCGCAAAAGGAAACAACCACCGAGTTTCTGTCAACTAAGCAGGCTGCTCGCTTTATCCTCGGCCCACGTTTCTCTGCCGACTTGTCAGCGTGATCAAAACACAGTCCGGTAGATAAACACGTGGAGTTGTGAGAGTAAAGTGGTGCTGACTCTGTAATTATGTGCGTTTTCCTTTCAAGGTACATCAGAAGGAGAACAGTTCAACAACACGGGAAAGAGCTGAACACTCACATCCTTGATGAAAACTGTTTTTCTCCTGCCTCGACACAAACGTTGGCGTATCTGTGCACGTCTGTGGGATTAAAAAACAACAAACAATCTGAATTATACTCTATAGCCTGGATGCTGATCACACAGGCCGATCGGGATATAAAATATACAGGACAGAGATGGAATATGTAGCTCTAACAGACACATATTTGACTGACAGATGATTCCAGAAGCCTGTCCTATGTGTGCATGTTGGTTTACGCTGACATTTTGGTTGTATACTGTAGATGTGAAGCTGCTTTTGCCCTCATCACCCCAGTCATCTCCAGCACTTGAGGGAATATTTCTTTCTGCTATGTGAATGAATGTGTGAAACATTTTATTGTACCTGGATTCAAAATCTGACTTGGAAAAGTCCAGGTCGGATCTGTGAGGATGATCACAGGTAAACCTGCCTACACTGTCTGTTTCCTATTCATATTACTGTTTATCAGCATCCTGTTTTACCTGGGTGAACAGGTATTATGTCATTTATGAGTGTATGTGTGTGTGTGTGTGTGTGTGTGTATGTGTGTGTGTGTGTGTGTGTCCGTCTTTATTAATGCGATGGTTCTGGGTGGAATATCATCACCATAGGTGTGAAATAATGAGGTAAATGTTTCGTTGCAACAGATCATTCAGCTCGAATGCCTCATAAAATCAAGGTCACGTGACCAGCTCCCAGGAAGAACACCGACCAATGGCCTGAGGAGGATTGTGCGTCGACCTGCAGATTCTCTTTCCTGAATTTATGTGAACTGTCTTCATTCACACACACAGAGGGAAAGTGGGAGGTGCCATGTGGATCCACGCAGCCAATCAGGAGTAAGTGCGCATTGCGATGCTGTGCAGAGAGATCGTTTAATGAAAGCCTCCATGGGACCGGAGGTGTTCACAAAGTTACTTCTCCTCACTTCCACTCCTTATTGTCACGTGTGGACACAACCCCACGGTCCATGAGTCCCTGACAACTTTGCAGCTGCTTTGTCTGTTTACCTGGGATGAATTTTGCAGAGATCAGATGAAACGCTCCTTCCTGTAGAATTATAACTGCAATAAAAGACTAGAATGTTCGGCGTGTGGATGACTGGGTTCCGGTCTGTGGTTTATGCCTCCACAGAGACCCCGGCAGCAGGGTGATAGAGCCCCTCCGCTCCGGGAAAATCGCTCACATCAATCTACGGCCGCAGGTGTGACGTCACATGGTCGTCAGCCAATCAGCTGAATGAAACCAGCATGTCGTAAATCAGAGGTGTCAGGGAGTGTGTCCCGCAGGATTCGGGAGTTTGAACAAACTCACGTGTCAAATGGTCACGTCAGTGTGTCGTGTGTGTTTAGAAAGAAGGCAGAGGTGACGTGGGGGGGGTGGGGGTTTGGTCACCCTCCGCCCAATCGGAAGCGCCGCTCACCTTCTACCGGAGCCGACATGGGTCCATCCATGCGGCGGGCGGCTCCCCCGTCCTCCTCCCGTCCCGTGAGGACCGGAACGCCCTTCGTCGGGTGCTCGGCGGTGCCCGGCTGCTGCTGTGAGCGGCAGCACTGACATGGAAACACCACTGCGGCTGCAGAACGACTTGTTTCCAGCGCAGCGGCTCCAGCACTGTCGGTACCAGCAGCAGCAGCAGCAGCAGCAGCGGCAGCAGCGGCAGCAAGCGGCGGGCGGCTGCACCCGCAGCAGCTGCACCTGCGCCGGGAGGAACCTCCGTGGGACCCCGCCGCCGCCGCCGCCGACCGCTGTGGGAACTTCGTCTTCGAGACGCGGCGTCTGCGACTTGACCCCCTCCAGTCATGGTAGTTCATCCAGACACCAGCATCCTCCCCCTCCTCCTCCTCCTCCTCGCCCCCCTCCTCCTCCTCCTCCTCCTCCTCAGCAGCAGCAGCAGTGCCGCGGTCGGGGCAGCCTGGGCAGCAGCAGCAGAGACAGTAACTCCTACAATGAAACAGCCATGAGCAGCTGCAGATACAACGGCGGCGTCATGCGGCCGCTCAGCAACTTGAGCTCGTCCCGCAGAAACGTCCACGAGTTCGATTCCGAGTCTCAGCCTCTGCAGCCCATCTCCGCCGCAGATGCACCGGACACTTTAGTCTCCAAGCCCGACAACAATTCCGCCACCTTGATGCCTTACGCATCCGGAGACGGCGGAGGCGGCCACAGCGGAGGCAAATCGGGCAAGAAGAAGAACCAGAACATTGGGGAGAAGCTCGGACACCGGAGGGCCTTGTTTGAGAAGAGGAAGCGGCTCAGCGACTATGCTTTAATCTTTGGGATGTTTGGGATCGTTGTTATGGTTATAGAGACTGAACTCTCGTGGGGAGCCTATGGAAAGGTGTGTATCTACCCCAAGAGTGAATGTAGAGTTGTGCATAAAAGTTGAAGATCACGTCCAGACAAATGTGGGTGTCCCATACAGGCCAAACGGCCCTCTGCTGTCCAGCCATGAAGGATAATCCAATATCACCTTTGTGCAGTTGAAACAAGTGTCTCAGCATGTACAAGTGTGTGTCTGTGCGTGTTTGGTTTTAGTGTTCTTGCTCTTTTCCAGGAGTCCCTGTATTCATTAGCTCTAAAATGCCTGATAAGCCTCTCCACAATCATTCTCCTGGGGCTGATCATCGTGTACCACGCAAGAGAGATACAGGTAATGTGGAAACCTCCTTTAATGTCGATTTCACCTGAGGGAGAACACGTAACACATTTTGTCAGACGACTGGCACATTCCACTCAGGACATCAACCTCCACTCCGTTTCTTAGGACTAGATAGATCCGATTCAACTTTGTTGGCTTTACTGAACCGGTATCATCGGCAAAGAAATGGCATCTAAGCAAAAGTACAAAAAAGCATGAAGTGTAACTGTGTCCAGAATATGAATGAAACTCAAGTGAATGTTCTGATGGTGATTTGAAGAAAACAGATTTGTATGAAGATTGAAGATTGTCAAGTACTTCTTGACATATTTTCTACTATACTTAACATTCAGGAATAGCGTCATCACCTGCCGTGTACGGAGGCCCATGGGCGCACAGTTTCTAATCTCATTTCCTCCTTTTCTATTTTAAAAATTTAAAGAATGAAATGACATGGGATGATGTTATTAGTGTTTTTGTTAATGTTTTACAATCATCAAGCATAAAAGAAAACACTGCAGTTAGTGATGGTTGTTTAGTGGTAGTTAACATAATAACGTTCACATTACAATGACTTCCTTGCTGAAACATAGCACATTGTATTCAAATTTACAAAATTTTTTGGTGGTGGAGGGGGGGCATTTTTTAAAATATTGCTCCCCCTGCCGTCCTGGTTAAAATGGACTTTCACCACTGCACAGGACACAGCCCATTTAACTGAATTATATTAATATTCGCCCAATAACATTGAATGTGCTAAACACAAAAAAAAGTTTATGCATAAAATGTTGGCAACGGTGTGTCATTGCATTGTCAGTTGAGGCCAGATGAACAGTTCGTTATATATTCAGATAAGATTGAAGGACTCCCCGCTGTGTTCAGGAGAATGAATATGGATCGGTGTCCTCCCCTGAGACGTCCCGACACGTGGACAGCTTTACGGCTGTGCCACCGTTGCATTACCTCCAGTTCTCCGTGAGCTTCAGCACTCGTGTCCACAAACGTACCGTAGGACTTTGTTCAGTGAGAATGCGCTTTGATAGATGTCACACATCCCAACGAGTTCTTCTCTTGTAGTTTAATCAAGCAACTTTGCAGGCACTTTCTTCTAGAATTGTTCCATATCTGCTTTTGTCTTAAAAGCCTGGTTCTTGTCTTCATGTGCTTAGATGAACGTCATTCGACAAAGTGTTTGATTTTAGATTCAGAACAGTTGTATTAGTATATTAACAAACCAAAGGTAGTTGAAGCGCCAGTTTTTTGTGCTTTGCAGCAAAAAGTTGCACTAGCTTTTGTGTATTCGTCCGCCTTGTCGGCCGCTTCTTGTATTTACGGGCCCCGGGGGAATATCAGTCAGCAGAACAGTAAAATGTTTGCCCCCTTCAGCTGCTTCATTGTAAACCTTATTTCTTCGTGAGGGATAAAAGAAAAGCACCATATTTCAGGGTGTAACACAAGCGTTCTCTCCTGCATGCGCTTCCCAGCAGCGGTTTATAAATTAGAGAAGTGTACGTTTGCATGACAATATCACATCCATCCTCTTCACCCACTGAAAAGATGAAATTCATAAATTTTCACTTGCAGCTGGTTTCTGTGGATGAAGATCCGTTCAGGCGTTAACTACATGCTGACTTGTGCCACACACTCGTTCTCTCATGTATCCCTGTTGTTGTGCTGCGTCGATATCTGGTTGTGAAGCCCTGTTCTGTTTGTGAAGTCCGTCATCGCAGCGTTTTATCTCAGAAGCTTTCGTCTCTTGTCCGGAGGACACGTTAGACCACAGGAAGGACAGTTAAACCTTGTTGCTCTCTTGCATCATTGTCCAAAGTATTTCCCTCCTGGGTAGCTCAACCTTTTTTTCTGACCTCAAAAACTTCACTGGGACAATTGTATGGATGTAGAGTGGCTGTTTACCGCAGTGAAATGATCCATCACTCTCTGCTTTTCGACACCAGTTATGAATGTAAAGTCCTGGGTGAAGAACATGAACGTCATGATGTCACCGCTGCCGTTGCCCCCTACTTAAGTCCATAATCAGATCTCTATTCTTATTCTTTCGGTCCTCTGGCGCCAAATATCAGCTCAGCTCCTGGAAGTTGACTTGATGATCTGAATCCGGTTCATGGTGTTTATACTTCAACTTCCACCTCGCCAGCTGCTGCTTCCCTCCTTCCCGCCGCCTCAGGGGCTTTTGTGGCGGTTGTTGCTCGTGTGTCGATACTCGTTTCCTACAGCCTGACGTGTATTTCAATACAGACAAATGAACTCATGCTATGACACACTTGCACACACAGAAAAAGATGGGATATGTCGGCATCTTTCACACTCTTCTCTGCACACATCGGCGCTTCCTACAAACGTTTGGTTGAAAACATCTGTGTACGTTGTGGCTGCATTGAAACATTGAAGCATTTTTTGACAAACCAAACCAAACTCAGGATGACACAGGGGAGAACTTCAGCTTTTGAAATGTTACGTAATCTTTAGTAAAACCAAGAACTCCAGGGGCCAAATGTTGGTGAACTAGATTATTCATGCCCATCCATGTGTTCTCACAGATGCCTGTCAGATGTGGAGGCATAAGTCACGATGATGAAATGCTTCCGTGACACTTTCGGCCCCTTAAAACTGATTTACTCCTCAAACTCAGTGACGATCGTGCCCTGTCATGTTTATAGGATTGAACTCCACAGATTGTCCCCCACACAGCGACTGAGCGTGCGCAGGTCAAACGGGGTAGATGTCGGACAGCGGCTGCCGTTTTAATTGGTTAGAGACGCTTCTGCTGTGTATGAACAGCTTTGCCCCGTCATCTATAATTAGTAGGAACAGTATAATTACTCTTAAAACTTTTTCACTGACAACCACTGAGTGGAAGCTTTCATGTAGTATGTATACACACAGAAAAAAACACATGTACATTGTGTGTATAAAAATACTCAATATGCACGTAACATATTAAAACACTCGGAACACACATTTGTCACATGTATAAAAACATAAAAAACAATAGACAATACCAATATATATCCTCTCCACATGCAGAAAAATGCTTTACATGTGTAAAAACCCATCGTTGATGGAGTATGTCAACACAGTTTACACAAAACAACAACGCACACGTGAAGTATTTGAACCCAAAAACTCTTAAGTGCTGAACTTAAACCGGTGTCAGTAGCCGTAGGACTGCGAGGGTGAGAATGGTCTAGTTAACAAGACGTGAGATGCTGAGGGGATTTGCTGGGATGAGCTTTGCAAATGGATTATAAATAATTGTCAAATCCACCTTTGTATTCTGATCTTCCTGCTGCACCTCTTCATGCTTCTCCTTGAGTGTTTTCGCAGCTCAGCGATGCCCATTGCTGACAGCTGGCGATCCGCCAGAGGAGTTTTTAGACTTTTTGAGACGGCTGCGTTGGCAGGCAGGGGCTCACGCGGCAGCACGAGTGGAAGTGGAGATGTTTGTGCGCAGCGTCTGTCTGACTTTGATTTGTCATTGTCAAAGTCTGATACGAAGCTAAGAGCTGTGAACATCTTTCGCACGGCGGCTTCACCTGATTCCCAAACTGACATTGTGAGATTTTCTCTTTCCTTCTCACATCAAAGGAAGTTCGCCGATGGGCGTTTGTGTCAAGGCCACTGCGACGTCACCGCCGCCAAGCGGTGACACTTTGCTGAGTTCTACTTACACTCATGTGTTCTCTTGTGATAAAAGACGTGTGGTTTTGGACGTTTCGCAGCATTTCATTTGAACATCTGAGGAAAAGATCACATAAAATAACGCCAAAGTGTGCCAGCAAATCCTGCCAAAGCTGAACTTGGCTGCGCTCGCCACACTCCCCCCGCTGTGGGGTGTGTGAATCAGAGATACGGACAATCAGCGGGAGGGACGCCATTTTTCAGTGAAATCCGTCCTATACCTGAGACTCCAGACGGGAGTCAGATAACGAGCCGTGGCTGGTGAGCGGCATGTTTTCACTGAACATACAGGCTGTCAGTGACACCCGGCCTCCCAAAGCGTCAGTAACAGCAAACACTGCTGGAACTGTGTGCTGCATTTCAGTTCTAACACTCGGGTGCTTTTGGTTTATGAATGTGAGCGTGTTGGCAGCGGCAAAACTCTAAAAAAGATTTCTTGTCGCTTGTACTTCAGCACTTCAGCTCCGAGAGGTTTTTTTAAAAATTATTATTGTGTAGAAGAATGTGTATGCAAATGAGAAGTTACTTTCACAAACAAAAGGAATATGTCTTCGCTCCAGATTTACTCAGCAAAGTGGCCTCTTAGTGCCTCGCTTTGATATCGTAAATAAAGCATTGCATTAATGTCTAATTGTGCTGAACCTCTCAACCTCATTCAATAATGAGATTGAGCGATTTCATTCTCAGTGACAAGATATATGTCCCCCCCCTCTCCACATTACACAGATTAAATATTGAGCTGGACTCCATTAGTTATATTGAGCGTGGTGAAACCAGTAACCAGCCCAGCTGACATCACAGGTGAGCTAGTCGGAGACGGTGCAGTAGAAACGCAAGAAAGCTGTAGGCGGGGGACGGAGCCCGATGAATGAAACATTCACTTATGAGACTATTTGTTGCCTGCAATCTGATGCACAATACAGGAGCTTTTCTTACCTCTCTCGATGTGAATGGGGGCACATCTGTGCACAAGTTCTGAACACATTCACATTCCAAAAAACAAGTCATTAAAAATGCTTTAGCTAAGAGTTTGGGGTTTATTTTCCCTGATTTTGTTCTGGGAGCACAAGAGGGATATTGTATCTGGAATGAGCTTCTGCTGGTGATTTATAGTAAATGTGATTTTTCAATACTGTGAGCAACACAAATTAAAACGCCATTCAGCCGCAAAGATTTATGGAAAAATCTCAGAACTCGATAAATCAAAACTTGGTCCTGCTGCTGCAAGCCGAGTTTGAATACTGTGTTTATGAAATATGCAATGGAGATCATGTGAAGACAACTGAAGAGACAAATATACATTTATTGTATATCCGGTGGCTGAAAATCCATCCGTATTACTGCTTGTGCGGAAATTTCTAACAAGCCGCCTTCAGAATAAACACTTTTCCTTCACAACTAATTTGTCCATGTTTGTTCATCAAGCAACTTCAGACATACTAACATAGTGAAGATAATTTCACTACTACAACGACGCTGATCAAGCTAATTGGAGACTTGTTTATTCCATCAGCTCTTTTGTCAGAGGAGTAAAAATATATCAGTTTTGTAGAAGTAGATCTAATATGAGTAATTGGATTCATTATTCCTACATAGACTTTCCTTTTGACTCCTGAGGTTAAATTTAAAAAGTAAAAAAAAAAACAAAAAAGAGAATCCTGCAGTGACTTTTGAGGTCACTTGAGAACGCGGCCATGAATTTCTATGATTGAAACTGACCCTTGAAATAAATCTGCAGGGAAATTGCAGTAATTAAATCCTGTCAACATGTGATTTCATGCAAATCAGCCGCATTCACACTTTCACAATCCACAACAGCATTTCCATCCCATCTACTTACGTTTTAACTTACACAACACCTTGGAGATGGGTTTATTTGAAATAGAGACTCCAAGCATTTGTAGTTTCAGGAGGATTTTTGAACTGTTGTTACTTCCATGTATTTTCTGCATGATTTTTTTCACACAAACCTGTAAAAATGTCCTTGCAGCTCATGTTCCTAACAGTTGTCACTGATAAAATATGTATATATACGTATATATTTACACACACACAGTGTTTCCTCCATCTCTCTGCCATAACTTTCTGTTCAACTGATTGCATGGAATATTTGATGCTCTGAGGTAAAGGGCCCTTGAGTATTGTATTTCAGGTCATCCATTACCATAATTGCTTTTAGGCACCAAGTAGCGACCGGGGTTTAAATGTTTAATTACATTGTTTTGAGGTAACAAACTTGGTAAATGCTCTTACCGGGACGTGTTGGTTGTTTAATTTGTAAATTAAAACGCAGCTCCTGTTGTGTGCAAACAATGGATTTAGCTCTTTTCAGAGCAGAACTCTGTAAGTAAGAAGCCGGTGCAGAGTGGGAGCAACAGTCTGTGTTGTCGTGTCTACATTACACTCTCGGAAAGGGGAACACGGTGAGCTGTGGTTAGAGTTACACACTTCTCTGACACGTGTCAGTTTGTTCAAAGAGCTCGGTGTCACTCAGTTGATATGAACAACTGCCTCTGAAAATTTAATTTGCGTGTCTGCTGTGTTTGGAACTTTGTTTGTAGCTTTTAAATAAATGTCCATGAGCTTTGTGTGACCATTTGTTGGGGGATGTGTTAATGGTTGCTCGTTTGTGTGTTAACGTTCCATCCTGACACTTGATATTTCCACTGCCGGCCGTGTGTTTGGCTCAGACTCAAGTTTTGATAAGCGAGCAGAGTTTGCTGTGGTGGTTTAGTGAATATTGTGCGTCCAAGTGAAGCGTCACGGGACCTTGGAATCTGCCAAACTGTGATATGTGACACACCCGGGTATGTCAGGGAGGAAAATGGCGTTGTACAATATTATTGATTCATGTGCTTTCTTTGTCCTTGAGTGGACAATGTTAAGTAGAAGCTTCCTTTTGTATGTGAGAAATATGACTATTTCTGCAATTTAATTTTATGTATGATATCGCTGCTAAATTTACAATCTGGGTCACTGATCCCATTAGCCCCCCAGCATTGGGACGGGTTTTTTTCTCTCTCTCTTTTTACCTCTTTAATGAGAAATTTCAAATTAAACTAAATGGAGACTCCCTGGCAAGATGCCGATTCGTGACGTGTGCCTCCATGGTGTGCTGAATAAAAGCATTTCATTCTTACATGGTTCTCTACAGTCTCAAGACTGTTCCTTTGATTCCCAAGTCTAATCATTTCTATATATTTTCTGTTTCTGTGTCTTTGAAAACCAACTTCGTTGGGATGTTCACATTGGGAGAAACTACCAAACGCAGGAGAGGACAAAGTCCGTGTGGATCCGTTGTCTCTTGACCCAGTTCAACTTTGGAGTGCGTTCCAGTTAACACAGTGTGTTGATAGTCGTCACTGTCACTGCTTTGTTTTCTGTCATTTCAGTGTGGCATTAAAGTAACACGCTGTAAACAATGACTCACATAAACAAATCATGCAGTCCAGTCCAGACCAAAGATTCAAGTGCAACAACATGCAACTACGTGCACCCACTTGCATGTTTTTAACATGTTTGTAGCCTCATATGTCACACCGCTACACCCACGCCCCCATCGCCAGCTTGCAGTCGATTGATCAGAATGTTAGTGACGGTCTAACGTCGACCAGATGCAACGGGACCGCTGCAACGGTTCCGTTTTGCCTCAAAGGGTTGGTCCGGACTGGAGTGACGAGTGCTGCCGTGGTATTTTATTAGTATTAGTACTTTTCAACACCGCAAATCATCAAAATCATGAGCTGCTTCATAAGCTTCCATGTTTGCTCTAAATACCCGTAAGTGTAGTTCTCTTATAGCTGCGTGAATGTGAGTGTGAATGATTGAATAACGCAGCAATGCAAATGTCTTTAATTGCGTTTAAGGTTCAGAAACCTGTAAAAATGCAACATTTACCTCAGAGCAGGACATTAGTAAAAGTAAAACATACTATTTCTTGAATAAGTCCATGTATTCTCTTTTTAAAAAAGAGAGGGCCTGATGAACAAAAGTAGAACTCAACTTTAAAGTAGCACCCTCTGATGGTGAGAAACTGAAGTATGAAATTCATTGTTTTTGTAAATAACAGGCAGGTACTTGTGGAGGGGGGG
>CAAKHB010007944.1:46719-67383 GCA_901007665.1 Aeoliscus strigatus | reverse complement strand
GGGGGGGGGGGGGGGGGGGGGCACTGAGAATCCAGGCTTCACACTTTGAGGATTAACTGACCTGTGTACAAGGTTTTGGAGAGAGGTGCTGAACTACCAGCGAAAAATACCACACGAGCGTGTTTTCATTTTATAGTGAGAATTTAGTCATATAATTCATCAAAAAGGTGTGTCAGGGAGATCCCTGAGAAAATGTGATCCTGTGCAGTTTCTTTTTTCTCTCTCTCCTGTAAGGCTACTGCTCCCCGGCAAAGAAAATAATGAAATAAATAAAACAGCCTGCCAGGGAATCTCGCTGGTATTTGCTGACAGCAGCATTTTGTGAAATATCTCCTGGCTGTGGTGTTGGGCTTGTGTGCAGGCAGAGGATCCTCACAGGTGACTGAGTGGATGGATCACTGTGGCGGAACGGTGGAGGAATGGTGTGAGAGAAAAGAAAATCTGACAAATACACTGGGAGCTTGTGTGTGGGGTTTTTCGACAACGGCGAGCTAGAGATGGCGGTCACGGGCTGAGCAGGTCAGGGTGAACGCGCCACGGGCCATGAATCTTCTCTGATAAGTGTAAATTGGATTGGAAGTGATGAGGAGGATGGTCGGAGGGGGTGTAGAATAAGAGGAGGGGGCAGCAGCAGAGGTGATGATGAAGTGAGGACGAGGTGGAGGAGAGTGATGGGCTGGAGGGGGGGTGGATTATACACCCACCCTGCTGTCCCCGGTGAAATGGCCAAACCTTGTGGACGGAGTGGAAGCAAATGCTAATGTGGAGGCGGCAGCTGTTCTCATTATCAGTACAATCCTTTGAAGCTGAAGCTGATCGTGCAGCACTTGATTATCTTCATGCAGGAAGTGGGAGAAGTGGAAAGGGAAACCGGCATTTCGCTGGACTAACAGCTGCACTTGAATGGGACTGAATCAAACTTGTTCCTTTATTTCATCGCACGTGCACCTCTGCATCCATAGAAACCTCTGTTCAGCACGGTGGTCAAATATACCGGGGCAATAAAATGGACAGAAATATTGTTGTGCCTGGAAAAAAAAAAAAAGAATGTGATTCGCAATTGTAATTTAATGACTGAAGGCTGTAAGTGACTTATTGTTTAATGGCTCCCTGCAGCTCTCTGTGTCACAGTGATGAAAACGTGAGCTGCCTTTTACTCTCCATTAGCCTCAGCGTGCCCTTTTCCTTACAGTTATTTATGGTGGACAACGCGGCTGATGACTGGAGGATAGCCATGACGTATGAGCGCATCTTCTTCATCTGCCTGGAAATCCTGGTGTGCGCCATCCACCCCATCCCCGGGAACTACACCTTCACCTGGACGGCGCGCCTGGCGTACACCTACGTGCAGTCCGAGACGGACGCGGACGTGGACATCATCCTGTCCATCCCCATGTTCCTGCGGCTGTACCTCATCGCCCGTGTCATGCTGCTGCACAGCAAGCTCTTCACGGACGCCTCGTCGCGCAGCATCGGTGCACTCAACAAGATTAACTTTAACACGCGCTTTGTGATGAAGACCCTCATGACCATCTGTCCGGGCACTGTGCTGCTGGTCTTCACCATCTCGCTGTGGATCATAGCTGCATGGACTGTGAGAGCTTGTGAGAGGTGCCTGGATCAGTTTCTCACGCTATGCTGCTCTGCTGCCCATGAAACATAGATAAGGCGTAAAAATAGATAACGTACACACTTCTTAGCGCTCACGGTATGTGAGCGTCAGCATGTCGTGTACTGTAGGGGATTCTAGCTCTGCAGTTGCCAAACTATTTGATTGGTCAGTAGGAGAAGACGCACTAGTTTCTGCAGGTGCATTAAAGCTGCTGGCATTTATGCATTTATGATTTATTGCAGGTACCATGACAAGCAGGACATAACCAGCAACTTTCTAGGAGCCATGTGGTTGATCTCAATCACGTTTCTTACCATTGGATATGGGGATATGGTTCCACATACGTACTGTGGGAAAGGAGTGTGCCTCCTGACTGGCATCATGGTGAGAAAAGCAGAACAGACATATGCTGAGGGTTTTTTTCTCTCTCTCTCTCTCTCTCTCTTTTCTAATCAATATCTGTCAGCCAGGAGAAGCTATTATTTATATGTAGCTCAGATTCAGTGGGAAGAAAATATTGATACGCACATGAAATATTCAAGGAACCATCTAGTTGTGTGTTTTCTGCCCCTGCTTTCTGCTGCTCAGGGCGCCGGCTGCACCGCCTTGGTGGTGGCTGTGGTGGCAAAGAAACTGGAACTAACCAAAGCTGAGAAACACGTCCACAATTTTATGATGGACACCCAGCTAACAAAAAGAGTGAGTGACAGCACGCGCAGCACGTTCCCACGTCTCGGGCCCTTCACTGAACCGTCCCGCTCGTTTCAGGTGAAAAACACCGCCGCGAATGTTCTCAGGGAGACGTGGCTCATCTACAAAAACACCAAGCTGGTGAGGAAGATGGACCACGCCAGAGTCAGGAAGCACCAGAGGAAATTTCTCCAAGCCATTCACCAGTAGGTACCCTGCTCTCGACCCTCTGCCCACCGCTCAGCTGGCGCTGAACTCCCTGAAATCTGAATTGTTTGACACCTGTAGCAAAAAAGAAAAGATCTAATTTCGCTGAATCCATGACTCACCTGACATGAGTTTGCAGATGCAGCATGATTTATCTGTGTACCGTGGCATTGTGCTGTTGGTGAAACAGTATTCATGAAAAAAGCCCATTTTACCTAGAAATATTCCCAAGTTGCAGAATTCACAGAGGTATAATATTGATCTCTCCTTCTTTGGCCTTCTGCTGTCAGATCGCGTCTTGTGTGTCTGTTTGAGTCAGACGTCGAGCTGACTTGGTGGCTGACACGTCTGGGTTTCTACTTTTCCTTACCAGCCCGTCAGAGACTTACCTGTCAGCTAGTCTTTTAGTTGGTCCCCGAGGACCAAGTCTTGCGTTCTAGCACCAAAACAGTATCGATCGTAGCCTCACTCTGCTCTTATTTTTCTTCATTTACTCTGTGGCTTTTTTCCAGGCGACTCAGTGTTTTAATCAAACCGGTTTCTTATCATTACAAGTAAAATGTCCCCTGTTTGTATGTTTGTGTGCTTCAGTACTTTCATGTATATATGGGTGTTTGTGGTCTCCTGTGCATACATTCCATTTGAGCATAAACACACATTTATGCTTCAAAGATGTTTTTTAGGGAGGAGAGATTCCACACAGTCTGCTGCTGCTGCAACCCGCATCCAACATTTGGGCCATTTAATCACCTTAAGCTATTGTCGCTTCGTCCAGTCAATCTGTCATCTTTAGGCAACTTTGCAGAGGAGATGATGCTCTCCTGTTCCCCAGGACAGACTAATAATGGAGATCCCCCGAGACTGAGGAGAAATCTTTACAGAAGCAGTTTCCGAGGAGGAAAAAGTCACGTCCAGCTCTGCGCGCAGGGACAAACACTCGGTGTCAACATTGTCCTGTCTCACCTTCTCTTTACAAAGATTCTCTTTCGCTCCAGAGATAGTGTGTTATTTTGGAGTATATTGCCTGTAGTATGAGAGGAGTACCAAGGTCGACTTACATGAATCCAGGACAGGAAATGGCCCAACATTTAGCAGTGTCATTGCGTGGGTGAATAGAAGATGGGAAAGGATGTGAGGAGAGAAAAGTTGTAAAGTGGGACGACTGAAACGGACAGTTATGTTCGCAGGATGGTTGGTCTGAGTCCAGAGTTCTGTGACTCTGACAGGGAGCAGAGAACCTGCAGAGAACCTGCGGAGCGTTGATGCAGGAAGAACTCGGGGGAGCTGTTCAGATGTAAGGTGACAGGGTGGAGATGAGGGTTCCAGCAGCCAGACCTGACAAACACCGACTGTGCCTTCTTATTCTGTTTATCTAATGTTGTAATGATTCATTTGTCTACTTCATGTTTCCTTTTTTTCCTATTTGTGTCGACACAATAGAGCTCGGAAGTAAGTCTTCGCCTCCCATTTAGATACAGAGCTGTTGTGTGCATGCTAACGAGAGCTTGTCCTTCAACCTGATAATGTAAAAAAAAACTAAAACAAAAAAAGAAACAAATGACACTCCCTCAATTGATAAGTGAAATTCATGCCAGAGAAAATGTTTGTGATGATTGCACACTCAGATTGTTGCCTAGGAGGTTTTTTTTATGAGACGCTCGTCTGGCTAAATACGTCTCACACTTTCACATGCTGTTACAAAATCATCGTCGCACACATATTTTTTTTATCAAGCTGCACAAACCAAACACACCCACAGATGCATATCAAGTGAATTTCAATTATCAATGATGGAGGCGGCTTTTTTTTCAATTTCTGCATGGATGTGATGAGAATTTGATCTTTAATCAGAAAGCCACTGATTAAATCAACTGTGCTTTCATGTACCAAAGGATGACGACTGGAGCTCCACAGGCAGATTTACAACCTTCCTTGTGTTATTACCAGTCATGCACATCAGGGCTCAGGGTCATCTTTCGGTGTGTGGAACCATTGTTTGGCCTGTGACTACATTTGCAGCTACATTTCCTCCTTTTGGTTCGTTGGATGACAAAGTAGCACAGATCATGGCTGGTAAACAAGGGTTTAAGGCGGTCGTGCATCTCTGCACCGAGAAGAACGAACAGAGCTGGGACGAACTTCAGTCAGGTCATTTGGACAGCAGCGCAGCTGTCCAGCCCAGTGTCCCTGCACAGTTTGACCACCCCTGTGGGAACAGGGCAGCGAGCACGCACATGTTAGCTCAGAGAAAGTGGCGTGAGAAGAAGGTCAGTGTCAAGCACCTGAGCAATAATGCGACAGCGACAGCGTGGAGTGAGATGACAGCAGGGACATAACAGTAACAAGAGTTTGCACAACGTTCACCCCGGCCGTCACCTTTACAAGCTTTTCTTTTACCAGTGCTGAATCAAGGCCACGCAAACGGGCGGGGAGGGGAGGATGGCGGTCAAACAGCACTAACTGAGATTGCCTAAACAGATTTAATGATGTATTTAAAGGCTTTGTGTAGCTGTGTGACTGAAGGGGGATGTGCAGAGAACATAATAGACAGGACCAGAAGAATCCCTCCCCTGACCTTGAGCTGCCCCTGAGTTTCAACCCCCATTTGGCAGCAACTGGTCATTGTACCTGTGAAATGCAAGTTGAAGTGCCGAAGCTTTAAATCCTTCATTTGCGTTCATCTGATGTCACATTTTCTCTCACTGAACAATCCGCATTGTGCATCACTAACTAGATTCCACTCTATGTGAGGAATTTCACTGGCAGTTATGGGGACATCTTCCCTCCCCTCTATTTTCCCCATGTGGCCCTGCTGTGTTGGTCTAACCTGTCACCTTCGTTCTACATCTGCTTGGCCTGAGGAAAGAGAGAACTCGTCCTGCACTGCATGTGAATGGGTGTTCCTCCGCTAATTAACAAACTCCCCAAAGGGCCCCTCCAATCCCCCTTTGACCTTCATTAGTGTTTGCCTCCGATTCACACCAGCTAATGATTGCTGCACATTCAGAGTGTGTGAATGTGAGTGAGTTATGAGGGGTTTTTTTTTTTTTTAATATTTTGTCACCATCGGACGCCTATAGATTCCATTCTGTGCATTGTGCCCAGTATAATTTACCATGCGTGGTTGATTCAGGAGGGAAAAAAATGGCTTGTTAATATCTTAGAACCATGTGTGGTCGACTAGCCGCGAAATTGCACAGTTGCTGTTTTTCAAGCCCCCTGAGAGGACGAGTGAAAACAGACTTTAGAAGCCTAATTAAACAGGAGATGTGAATTATTTACGCATGCTGTATGGAGTAGATATTTTGTAGCCTTTCGAAGGTGGATAAACGGGAAGACTTTTTCCAGGTTACTCGTCTTTGTATGTTTGACATCTCGTGGGGGTAAAATATACACATGCGTGATGTCAAATGTCAAAAGCGTTAGCAACTTAAAACTAACTGGATTGGAATCACTTACTAGACTGCTAAAATATTCCTTTATTGTACTTGTATTGTACTTTATATGTTATATGTAATGTGAAAAAACAGGTAATATGCAAACTACCCGTGTTTTGCGGCAAAGTGCAAAGCTACTTCACCTAGCTAGCTAGCTAACATTATTAATGTTGTCAAAGCTAGCTAAAATACCTAGCTAGCTAAAAATTATTTAGCTAGCACTAACCCTAACCCTAACCCAAACAACCCAGAAGGATGGGTTGTTTGCAAACTACCCGAGTTTTTGCGTTATGTGCAAGTTATTTGCATTGTACCTGTTTTTTTCACATATATACACACACACGCACAAATATTATTTATATATAAAAAAATTAAACAAAGTAGACAATAGCATACAATAATAACATGTACAGGTGTAAGAAAAACTATATATAAATGTAATTAAAAAAATAAGAGAAAAGCTGTTAGAGGGCCGATAAAGTGCAGTGTCATTATTCTCGATGAAAAAGTAAGTAACATGAGAAAAACATAATAATCATACGCATCCTGTGGGATAATGTTTGTATGTCACTTAATCAGTGCTGCTTGATAAATCATGTTTTCATCAATAAGAGGATGTGTGATATACGTCATAAAAAGGGTCTAGATGGTCATTGATACAGGGAAACTATTTCCCACATTTAAATTGCCAATATTTGACCTACCAAATGAGGATGATACATGATTCATGTTCAGTGCTTATTAACACGTAGTTTCTTTCTGTATTCAGTGGGATTGTGAAGTGTTTGGGTCTATTCTGACCGTGGCAGCCTCTCGTAGGGTGCAGGCCTACATATAATCTGATATGTCAAGAAGCTGCTGGACCTGATGAATGCTGTTTACGCTGCGTCGGTACTCATGGAGCACAGCTCCATTCCTCCAGTAAATGTGTTGGTTGAGTTGGTTTGAGAGCTGGTTTCATTCTCCTCAGTGGCAGACCCCCTCCTTTCCCCTTTCCCTCCTTTCCCTCCTTTCCACTTGCATGCGGCTCAACTCAAACAGACCGACCCCCTTTGCAATCCCTGCATTCTCTCTACACACATCCTGTGCATGTCTCGGGACTGTTCTCCATGTGTATGCCTTGTGTGTGCACAAACGTCCATGATACGTTCTGACCGCGCTGATTCATTGGGTTCTGAATGGTCTTGTGTTCAGATTGAGAAGTGTTAAAATGGAGCAACGCAAGCTGAATGACCAAGCAAACTCACTAGTGGACCTTGCAAAGGTAAGCTAGTTCACCACTGCATTGCACACGAGGATAGACAACTATCCTGCTACGTTTCTCTCCTTTGTGTGATCAGACATAATGCATGCGCTCGCTGAATGAGTCCTGCTTTCTGAAATAATCAAAGTCTACAGGTGTCAAATGAACAGACAGACGTAAAACATACGTGATCCTTCTGGTTTGTCTGCTCTTCCCTCATATTTTGCCATTTTGGAGTTTTCCATTGTAACGTCATGTAGTCGTTGGACTAAAATCCCACATATCCCCATGGAGATAACCGATGGTGAGCAACAAGAAGCTTGAACAAGCCAAACCGCAGTGCCGTTTCTCTCTTTCTACTTTCTACGATGTTTGTCTCCAGATGCACTAAACAGAAGTTGATAAACCTCAGTGAAATACCAGGCAAAGCGCCAGCCTGACACAGCAGAAATACTAACCTGGGAACAGACACGCCGCGATGTGATGATTCAGCCAGAAGTAGAGGTGGAGAAAGAGAGGACAGAGGCAGACGGCTTTGACATTCACTAGCACACTACTTCCCAACTGGATTCAGGCCAGTTCTTAATGAGGGCTAGTAATTAATTCTGCTGTAAAACAGCAGCAAGAGTTCGGATGCGACATTGGATAAGATGGTTTGCAAGTTGTGGCACTTTGCTGGCTCGCCTCAATCGCGGTTATACAGAATTATGGCCACCAGAGAGCAGTGTAGCTCCAGTTACAGCTTCCTAACGTCACACAGCAGCTGATTGTGTCACTGGTCGCTGATGCACCACCATCACATCCTCTTATATCACATATGTCTAAATTAATGACAGGGATGTGTGTTTTTCCCTCTAGGCATGTTTTTATTGTTACCAAGCGATGCTCAATTAAACATCACGTTTCCTTTTTCAGCAGAATCTCTTCTCTCCACATCAATCGTTTTCTTTTTTCAGATGTGTGACAACATATGTTGCATGACAACTGAGGAAGGTGTCTCTAAAGTTTCTTGCGCCATGTATGATGTTGGTCCTGCTGTGGTTTCCCAGGACTCCATTTCTTGGTCTCCAGCATTTCATGTCATCACTATTTAATATGACCTTGTGTTGTTTCATGATCTTCAGAAGAGGCCCGACTTGAGCTATTCAAGCATGCGAATGGTTGTGCTGAAGTGTGCATAGAGGTTGATAGTACAGGTCATTCCTCGTTGTTTGTCCAGGTAATGTCTGAAGATTCTCTATCATCCAGGTCTTCTAGTGGAGCATTATAGTCCAGAGCAATTAGACTTGGTATTTGACGACGTCCAATCAAATGGCAGATGCAAATAAAATGTCTTGAAGTATTTACAACCTTGTCTGATGGCGCTTGACATGAGAAATGAAGGTGTCTAGTCAGCGCTGATTCACATGCTATCCAATTATTCTCACCTAAATCAGAGCAGGACAAGGTAAGTGATGAATGTCAACACCTCCAGGCGGACAGAGATTATTAGTCCTCCAGTGAATCGGCTGCATCGCTCTCGCTCCTCATTCGAATGACACGTGGATGTTTCACTTTGCTGTTGAGTGTTGCTGAAGATGCAGCCGCTGAAATAAACATCAGCAGTGAAAAGCAGCATACAGTCAGCAAGCTCCTCTGCTGTCTCCTCAAGGTCACGAGCAGATGTACTCAAGTCACCATGGTATCATGAACGCCTATAAAGTGGTCGTGTAAAATCTGCCCTTCACATGCTTTTATAGAAAATGTGCTCCTTCTCAAAAGAGTGTCAGTTTGAGATGAAGTAACAGATTTACTGAAGCACTGATGGCTGATAACCATCTTTCATAATGTTAATTGTTATTTCTGCTCCTCCTTCTTTTTTACCTTGTATTGATCATCAACCCTGTTTTCATTAATCACTTGCTAAATTCAAGTGTTTTGTGTCAGACGACAGAAATGTGCTCTACACTCATTCATTTTTGTATGTTTAGATATCTTCTATCTTCTTTTCCGAGCGATCAGATATGTTAAAGCATTCACCCGTATTAGTCCTATTCAAGTACTGGATTTATTTGTGTGTGTGTGTGTGTGTGTGTGTGTGTGTGTGTGTGTGTGTGTGTGTGGGGTGGGAGGGAGTTCAAGACATCCACCAAACAGATCAATGATGATGTTAAGTGTGCTTCCTCTCCCCTGTTCCAGACTCAAAACATCATGTATGACATGGTATCAGACTTGAATGAGAGAGGAGAGGACATGGAGAAACGGATTGCTCTGCTGGAGACAAAGCTGGAGACTCTCCTGAGCAACTTGCAGGCTCTCCCAGGACTCATCAGCCAGGTCATCAGCCAGCAGCACAGGGACTTCCTGGAGGTGCAGTTGCAGCCTTATGACAAATACAGCCCTGAGCGCTCGCATTCAGTATCCCGACGGAGGTCGTCCTCCACAGCACCGCCCACCTCCTCAGAGAGCAGCTAGAGCCCACGGGGAATGTCTCAACTGAAGACTTTTGCCATCATATGGCCAAGATGCATTTATCTTAAAGCCTTATGGTTTCAATAAGTATTATCCAAATGGATGACGGCATCCACGATACTGGGGGACGATGCACTGTAATGAATAACTACATGCTGTTTTTTGTTTTCTATTACCTCAAAAGATGTTGTTATCTTTGCTCGGGTGACACCACCACGAATAATGGCACGTTCCTCAGTAGAAAAGCCTATCGATGGGGCTAAGATAAGGACTGTACTCCATCTTCATACACAGGTTACCACGTGTGAAACTATTGCACTAAAATAGTGCTTCTCACAGACTTTGTGCTTCTGCTGGCTTGATTCAGCCCCTGTGCTCCTCGAAGCTCAGGCCGAGAAATCAGCCAGGGAGCTCGTATGTTGAGGAAAAAGTGCTGTGTTGGACCCGAGTGACAGCAGAAGACAAATGCAGATCGCTCTAATAGTCACTCAGAGATAACTTCAAAAGTTTGAAATGAGGAAAATAGCTTATCTTTTAGGTTAGAAACAGCATCAACTGTAGCCTCCTTTGCAGAGGGCCCGTAGAATGGCTATTGTTCGGGGGGGCAACGTTGCAAATAAAAAAAACATAATCCTCTAGTCCAAGTGAATGCATCAAAAATCTGTACTTGCACTTACTTTTTAATCAATGCACTTCAGCGCTGGCTGATGTAAAGATGAGTCGCTCATTAAAGAAGGACATTGGAGATGTTCGAGCATGGGTTTGTTCTTGTCAGACCTCAAACTAAGGCAAGTGTCGATCAACGTAAGTCAAAGCCCCTCTTAACTTACCTCTACATGTCTACAGAAATGTATCGACCGTTCACAAACTCAGTGATTTCTTCTTGTCTTGCTGTGTCTCGCCCTCTGTCTTCCTGTGCTATTATGCTTGCTGTCACCTGAGCTGGGCAACAACAGATGCTGAAACCATATCTACCTTTTAGAAAGAAAATGACTATTTTTATATATTTTGATGAGGACAAGCACACCTCCTACAAAAAAAAAGCAAATTACAAAGAGGATCTCTGAAAGGACAGATTCCACATCCATACCTGTATAGCAGGTGGTTTCAATTTATTTAACCAGAGTTAATTATTCATAAACAAGTTATCACAGTCTCTATTGAACTTAAATATGGGCAGATTTCTAAATAGTATTATTCTTGACAGATGGCTGAGCTGGAACATCTGTATTAAGTAGCAAAAAAGTAAATCCATCTACAATGCTGGCAATTATTGTGTTTCAGGAGGCTTTAAATTCTTGTATTCTATTCCTTTTTTTTTTAAATTCAGAACGCCCCCTGCAGTGAGTCTCCAGCCCTGCTGAAGCCATATAAGCATAAATGTTCACCATATGAACATTATAGTTGTTATGGATCGGATCCTGTGAACCAGCTCACCTCACCAATCAAACAATTACTCAATTACTGACCCAAAAGTGTTCTGTCCGCATACTTGAGCAACATAGAAACCAATGAGAGAATATACTGTATGCGACTTAAACAATAAATATTACAATATAATATACAACCTGACGTGTCTGTCTTCCTTCTTTATTTTTTGAGAATTTGCACAAATTGAAATATTGCACAACTTTTACATCAAGTTTTTTTGGTCAAAATCACAGAGTATGTATATTTGACCCATATTGTAACTTAAATGCATTCATGTATCTAATTGTTTGTCAGACTGGTATTATAATAAACGTTTTTATGAATTCAAATCATTGACCATTTTAAAGATTTTTAGAGGTTTGCAATGCTGTTGATTTGTGTTGCATTGTGGTGAACAAATTATGATGCTTTACTTGTCTGTGATGAAAGAAGCACCAATACAAAAATCAAAAACTGCAGTAGAAATAGTTTATTGTCATGTTCACACGAAGCATAATCCTAAAAAATGCTAAGAGTGAAGTTATAGAAGTGATATAATCACATATTATGTCAGAATGTAACTTCATGGGACAGGCAAATTTGGATGTTTTGGTCTTTTTGTGTCCTTCCTTCTCGCTCGTCCACTTTTCCTGTGAGTCCAGACAGAGGGCACATTTTACGGCACACACGTCATTTCCTCGCGAGATTTCCCGCGAGGAAGTGAACAGCTACGCCTGCGTGGTGTATGACAGTGTGCCGCTAAACACTCAACTTTGACAAGCTTCATGTAAAACCGTTATAACTCTTTACGGAAACGGACACAGGATCACCGTCATCATGAGTATACTCGCCAAAATCGCTGAGATTGAGAATGAGGTAAGGTACCGGCGAACGTCTGGTGAACGCCATGAAGGAGTCACGCTTTAGCTAACGGCTAGCTGCCAATGCTGGCGGAGGTTAGCCTGGCTCCCTCAGCTGGGCCTCACGTTTTGAATGCTGAATCCACAATTGGCAGCTAATTGGATGGATTGGACTTTTGTCCATTGAGCGTTAAAATAAGTAGCAGCATCTATATTTAGTATAGACACATTGTATGTATGATGGGTTGGAGATCGACCACAGCTTTTTTTCCTTTACAAACCCAAACAATCGGGTTTTTTTTTGTTTTCATATATTATAGTCTAGTTCCTTTTCCATAAGATCAAATAGACATTTAAACAGTGACGGATGTTTCTGACATGCAAGACAGAAGTATCGTTATCACAATATTATTATGGTTTTAATTTTAAAAAACTGAATTAAAGATCAGATGAGATTGTGCTCTTAAATGGAATTGGTCCAAGTGCTATGAACCGATGTAGTATCCTGCTTTCTGTGCAGATTATGTGTCACAACCGAATGCTCCTTGTCAGTTTATCTATCTACTATCTACCATTGTCATTAGTTAATTTGAAGTCGTCTCAGTTAACCCAGTCTGTCATTTAAAGAGGAAGAATGGGGCTTGACGCTGTTGTTGTCCCTGTTACTTGCAGATGGCCAGGACGCAGCGGAACAAGGCCACAGCTCACCACTTGGGTCTGCTCAAAGCTCGTCTTGCCAAGCTGAGGAGGGAGCTCATCACACCGAAAGGAGGCAGTGGTGGTGGAACAGGAGAAGGTAAGATCTTGTTTGACACACCAACTACCCCACACATGTGTACATTGAATCTGGATACTTGGTTTCTGATGGGGTCCTTTTCTGGCTTTTTAGGTTTCGATGTAGCGAAAACTGGTGACGCTCGAATTGGCTTTGTTGGTTTTCCTTCAGTGGGAAAGTCAACGCTGCTAAGTAACCTTGCAGGTGTCTACTCTGAGGTTGCTGCGTATGAGTTCACCACTCTTACAACCGTCCCCGGTGTCATTCGCTATAAAGGGGCCAAAATTCAGGTACAAGAGTTTCTTTGTTGTTCCATTCCTGCAGAAGAGTGTTCATGTTCCGTTTACCCTGAGTTATTTCCTCTGATGCCTTCGTTCCTCTCAGCTCCTGGATCTCCCAGGAATCATTGAAGGAGCCAAGGACGGCAAAGGAAGAGGCAGACAAGTTATTGCAGGTAAAGATGTGTCTGTTCACTAAGTTTGAAGATTAGAATGAGAACTGAGTAGAGTAACATCCTCTCTGCCTCCGCCTTCTCTGGTCTGTTTTAGTTGCTCGAACCTGCAACCTAATCCTGATTGTGCTCGATGTGTTGAAGCCTCTTCTTCACAAGAGGCTCATAGAACATGAGCTGGAGGGTTTTGGCATCCGACTGAACAAGCAGCCGCCCAACATTGGCTTCAAGAAGAAGGACAAAGGAGGCATTAACTTCACAGCTACAGTATGTCTGACTCGGCAGTTTTTCCAAATGAGAGATGGTAATGTGCCACAGTTTTCACCAATCAGACGACTAAAAATAGGCCTGCAAATATCACGTTTGCCAAAGCTTTGAAATAACATCAAGTAAGGTCTGGGTGAATACTCTTCTCTGATTGGCTGACAGCCAATCAGCTTGTTAAAACTGTTCAATGCACACTTAGTTCGGCTCAAAGGGGGAGGCAGCGAGACCGTCTGGGCGATGTTCTGCGGTTGTCATGGCAACGATGACGAGGCTCAACCAACCAAAGCTGGATACGATTCACCGCATCCCCTGATTCATCTGTGCTTTAAGAGATGTCAGTGATCGTGAACATTGTTGGGTGTCTGTAGCAGTGGATAGAGAAAACCAAAGCTTTCAAAGTGAAAATGGAAAAGCTCCATGGCAATCACTAGAAGAGTCTCAATGCTGCCCTCTGGTGGATGTGTAAAACATGACATGTCTTCCATGTCCGTCTGTAGTGTTCACAAAGTGAGCTGGATGCTGAGACGGTGAAGACTATCCTCGCAGAATACAAGATCCACAATGCCGATATCACCCTTCGCAGTGACTGCACGGCTGATGACCTTATCGACGTGGTCGAGGGAAATCGGTACGTGCCAGAGTGGGGATTTCCTCAACCACTCCCAGTGGGTGTGGCCTGTTGGCATCAGAACGCAAACGCTGACAACAAAATCCTCCATTTTTTTTGTTTCCCCCCAGATGGATCATAGAAATGCAAAGAAAATCCATATGTCGTGTAGTTGGATGTGACAGATTGTCTTTGCCTGCCTCTGTCTCATCACCACAGCGTCTACATCCCCTGCATTTACGTGCTCAACAAAATTGACCAGATCTCCATCGAAGAGCTTGACATCATCTACAAAGTGCCGCATTGTGTACCGATCTCGGCTCACCACCGCTGGAACTTCGATGACCTGCTGGAGAGGATGTGGGACTACCTGCAGCTTGTGCGCATGTAAGACTTGCTTAGACGTGGGGGGGGGCAGCAGAGCAAATGTAAGCTTGTGCTTTTTTTTTTCCCTCCTGAAAACTGAAACTGAGGTGATTGGTTGATTTGCAGCTACACCAAACCCAAAGGCCAGCTCCCTGATTACACATCCCCTGTTGTGCTCCCTGACGGACGAACCTCAGTCGAAGACTTCTGCTTGAAGATTCACAAAAACCTCATCAAAGAATTAAAATAGTGAGTACATGTTTCACTGATGAGCGTTTCTGGGGTGTGTTTAATTTCTTTTCCTTCATGCCTCCATCTGATACATTAAAAATATAAAATATTTTTGATATAAACTATTATTATGAAATCTAAAAAAGCCTCTTGTCTGTCTATTGAATTTTAAAATCAAATTTTATTTGTACCGCCCAACATCACAGTTACAATTGTCTTTACAGTCTGTACAATATTATATTTACACTTATTACAAATTTAAAGGACAATTCAATTATAGATACGTTTAAATCTGCAGGTTCTGACTCGAGTCTGAAATGATGTTTCTGAACCACCATCTTCAGATTGGAGCGCTGTGCTCAACAATCAGTCAAGGCAATAATGCTGCTAAGCATTACGTGTCCTCAGGGGAGGTCGTAGGTCAAACAGTGACCCCCCACGATTAGAGAGCCGGTTGTAAGTGAGGATGGCGTCGTCTCCCGTAGGTTTCCATCATGTTGTTCTTGTAGCAGTGGAGGAACCTCTGGATGTTACTTGCTTTCAACCAACCATCCTCTCCCTCCTTCAGTGCACTCGTGTGGGGATCGTCTGTGAAACACAACCCTCAGAAAGTGGGAAAGGACCATGTGATGGAGGATGAAGACGTTATCCAGCTGGTGAAGAAATGAAAGGACTCTTCAGTCCACTGCATGCCCTTGAGTATCACAGTGTTCTGTCACCATCTTTGTCATGTGGCTGTGAGTATTTTAACTGCAACGACATGAATGTACGATCCCAACAGTACCAATGAAAAGTTCATATTGAATATTCTCTGAGGCTTCCACTGAAATGAAAAGGATGTGTACAATAAAAACAACCGAAGCTTATGTGGGTTTCCTCTCTCTGGATGCGGCTGGACGGGGTCCGTTTCATGTCATCCCAGAAGACAGAAGGTGAAGCTGAAGCATCAGTTGCACACTTTCCCCTCAGAAACGCAACAGCAGGACCACGTCCGTCTGGCTCAGCTGGAGGGGTGAGGGTGAGGGGGGGTTGGACTTACTGTCCAGCTAAGTGATTTACGTGACATTGATGATGAAGGCAGTTACTCAGGCTGGTGGCCCACCCCTCCTCTCAGCCACTCAGTTAATCAGTTCATTCACTCAGATGCAGTTTTTGGACATAATATGCCAGCTGTTCACAACTAACAAGACTCCATTGAGTGAAAAAAACAAACATTTCATCAGAGATGGGCGCGCTCTGAGTCACGGTCTGACCGAGAGTATCCATTGTCTGTACGTTGGAACATGAATGAAGCGTTGTCGCCATTTTGTGTATGAGCAGCTGACAGTGCGCTGCAGTGGTTGACGCCACCGGTCGGCTGAAACACAGCAGCTTCACGCGTTTCAGCCGAGACGTGACCTCAAAGCCTCCTGTCATAGCTTTAAAATGGGTCAGGAAAAGGGAGGTGTGTATTTCTGTAAAATAGGTGCTACTTTAACAAGCTTATGTACACAAACTAATGGAATCCACCTTCGTTTGAGTGGAAAGCCATTCATGGTAACGAATGTGAAGGCTGGAAGAACTCAGGTCACACACAAGAAATAGGTGAATAAAAAACGAAGATGAATCAATCAATGGATGAATGAGAGCTGTTAAACAAAAAAAACATTGGTGGAGAGTCGGTGCATCCTCAGAATCAAGTGTTATAAGCGACAGTTCTTTCCAAAGGAAGTGACATGTTTCAGGAAAAGGCTGCAGTGGTTGAGGGTCTCGTCTGCTTGTCCAGCAGCAGCAGGATCCACCCTGCCCCAGACCAACCCCCCCCCCACACACACACACACCTCCTCCCTTTTACCCTGTAAATTATAGCAGCACTTTAGCTAATGAAAGAGTTGAAGACCGGGCACTAATAAAAGCCATTTAGTGAATAAAGCACTTCCCCCTCTAACAAAATTAAAGAATCCACCCATTTAGAGAGGGAGGACTCTGTATTAATATTTATGAAATGCGGACCCCCCCTCCAACCCGCCGCCCCTCTAACCCACGTCCAATCCCAGCCTGACCAAGTCCTCCTTGCCAGTGCACCTATCCCAAGAGAACATCACCAACCCCTCCTAGCTCGAAGGAGGGGCAGGAGATGGGGACTTGAAGGGTGCTGAGGACGCAGCCAGGACAGTCTCTCTCCAGTAGAGCAGGCGGGAAGACCCCAAGACGCAGCTCACGCTCAAGCAGCAGCAAAAAAACTTTGGCTCCAAGGTGGGTTCTTGTTTTCCTTTGCAGGTGTGTAAAAGTAACTTTCTGCAGACAACAGCTGGAGCGCGTCCAGAAAACAGACGCCCGAGACGCCCATTTTTTTTTCCTTTTCACTTCAAAATTGGGCTCTTAGTAGATATATATAGTAAATATTCAAGAACGCAAGCAACAGAATTAGATTTGTTCAAAGTTCTGCTAAATGAAAGAGTTTGACCTGCAACTTGTGAAAGATCCTGATCGCAGAGGTCATCAACGGTTCTCAAAGACGACCGACAAGCCAGCGGAGGTAAGGGTGTGTGATTCCATATCACAGTCATCCATACATGAAACAAACCAAACCATCCACCGTCCCATCAGCTTTGCTCCTTCCATCCCTGTAGAACATCCTCAGTGTTCCATAAACATCTGTTCCACTCTTCCATTTCGAGCCATTGGGTCGCTCCAAACGCCACGGTGCCTTAAACGGCATCATGGCGTCATTTCATCTCACAAAGTGGCGCAGCACCACAGTTCTAAGTTGATTATGGCGAGCATGGCCTCTCGTTTTAGTAAGACGTCCCAGGGGAGCCCAAACGAGACACAGGAGAAGGTAACAAGATTGTCAGACCTTCTCAATCTCTCTCAGCCCGACAGCATCATGACTCTTGACATTGCACTCAGTGACCGTTACCACAGTTAGGACTTTGGGTTGTTGTCTTTCATCGGGAAAATTGCCCTCCGATGGACAACGGCAGCAGACAGTAGCCACCGTTTCTCCCTTTCTGGTGCTTGTAGGCCACCAAGACTGGTGTTTTTGGTCAATTACCGACTAAATGTGACAGGCTGAGTCTGTGAGATCCGTGAGGAACGAGTCAAACTCGGTTTCCATTGATCTGACTAATGGAGAGCTAATTCGATAAAACCACCGTTCCTCAGGCCTGATGTAAATCTTTTCTAAAAAAGTAATAATCCTATGATCATTTTTGTTGATAAATGATAGAATTTTCCAAAATTTTCAGGTGAGTCTTGTAGAGCGCTCAGGACGGGAGGGTGGGGTTTGACGCAGTTTTTGCGCAGGAAGGGTGTCGCCCTTTTTCCCCGCAGTGAGCGTGACCTCTGACGAATTTTGTTTTTTTCTTTTAACTCTACTGATGTTGCTTTTCCTCAGTTGTAATGTTCTCATCACTGATGTGATTTGTCCGTTTCTGCTGAATCCAAGATCCAGGATCTCCTCCCTCACACCTTTGGACTTTGTCTCTTCGGACGCCGCCGTCGTATCATCAGACTGTCCTTCGACTCTGCCAAAGGTCCACGTGTATATGTTGGTTTTTCTAGCAACGACGCTATCGGCTCTGATGAAAGCACCGAGACGTATCCCCTTCTCGGTTGACCTGAGCGCCCGTGTCATCCATGGTGTGATTTTTTTCCCTCTGCCCAGGACTCCATTGTGCTTGATCTAACCATGCAGTGCATCTTCTGTCCATGGTTGTGCCAAGCACCTTGGAGGCTTGTGAGTGCGATCGCCCATTGATTGTCTGTCTGACGTCGGTCTTCTTCTTTACCATGTAAAAGTGCAAAGTTCAAGTCAGGTCAATAAAAACTGTAAAATGGGTGTTATTATGGCGTCCAGTGTCTCATTAGACTTTCATGCTCTGATCTAGAATAAATATCTTGTCAACTTCCTGTGTGTTTTAATTGAAAAGCAGTGTTTCAAAGGGTGTATAGGTTTCATATAAATGAAGTATTCATTTCATATAAGCCAGCTGGTTCCAACATGCCAGATTTGTGGAAATGATCAATTAGAGTAAGTGCTCAGCACCCTAAACTGTGGCTGGTAATTGCAGCTTGTAGAGGTCATGTTGTTAACCGCCGCAGTTCTATAAATCAAACCACGAGACATTGCGTAATGCCCGAGACGTCCAAGTCTCCAAGTGTGTTTCATCATTTATGAGCTCGGAATGACAATAAAAATAATATTATGCTCGTCTCCATCCTGTACCCAGAGAGTTACTTTAAATTCAGCCGGCGTCAACGTCAAATCACAAGAAGTGCCTCCAACCAATAAACTTAAAATAAAAAAAAAATCAAGACTCCTCCTTTCTTTGAGACACTTATCGAAATGAATTCAGTCACATGCTGCAGATCTTAAGTTACAACTCAACCTATATTATTGCAAAATGTTTTTTTTTGTCACTGTCACGAACCCGGAGTTCAGTTACGCCGTATGCTGAGTCATTTGTGTTATAATTTTGTTCTAATTTATGTGTTTTGGTTGTATTACAGCTCGTCCTTGAAAAGAAGGACATGGTCCTCCTAGTCATACACAAAGGATGATATCCTACATATTCCCAAAAACGTACACACTAATGCAATTAGGTTATTTTGGCAGGAGCACCTGCCGGGCGTCCAATGAACTGTTGGTGGCGCCAACACCACTCAGTGTCAGAAAGCACTGCTGTCCGTAACAACGCTTCCTTCCTGTCACAATAGAAGAGGCTGAATGGAATGTAATTTCATTTGCATCTTTCACTCGTCCAAGCAGATCAGTCGAGCACACGTTTCCCTCTCTGCGCGTGACCTTTCACCCAGACGTGGAACACACAAGGGTTACAGTTTATCCCATTAGAGTGCACAGCAGCTGCCGTCTCGTGCAGGACCAATGCAAATCATCCTCTTTGACACTACGACTGCTTCGAAACCAGGAGAGCTTACAGCAGAAAATATGAAGATGTGTTTATTATTGTAATTAGTAGCTGTCCACATGTCAGTAAATCACAGGGGGACAAGGGACAGTTCCCTTTCACACAATCCTTCCATTTCTTAATTAAGTCCCATGTGTGAACACAACGCACAATTCTCATGGACTGTATATAATGCAGGTGACACGCTAGTCCACAAACTATCAGGCTGTTACATTCTGCACACATGCAAGTGTTTTCAAACATGTTTTTAACTTCAGTCTCGTTTGCCTGCACACAAGATGCCACTTCGTTTACTAAATACCGGCTCGGCACATAAAATCTGATTCTTCACACGGGGAAAATACAAATTGAAACATGTGGAAGCTCCTTGACAGAAATGACAGCCATCATACTGATTTACAAGATGAGATGAAGAAGTAGACTTGTGCCAGAATTTTTCAGGCTGTAAACAGTATTTTATAGGCAATGCTTTATTCCACGGTGTGTAGTTCTCTGTACATTCGTAACACCCTGCTGAACACAAGGTCATTGAAGGATGAACTCCACTGAACGGGATCAACGTTTAGAACACACTGGAGCATCACAAAACGGAAGAAAGCTCAGGCTGTGTTTTGAATACAACAAGATCTATCAGCACACACAAAGAACCAGAAAATCTCTTGTCGCCACACAACACACGTACTGAAATGAAACGGGACTGACCCTGGACCCTCCTCAACTTAGGACATGATGACTGAAGTGCTGTGTGTCTCTGAACGAGGCGTCGGATGATCAAAACGCGTCGTTACAATGTTGCCTAGCTAGTTTGGATAAGTGCATGAGTACCACTGTGTATGAGGATTCATGTGGTTGTTATAAGACACTGTGCCCCTACAGCTTGAAGGACTGGTTTATCTTCGCAAGGCTGTTTTTGTCAACGCTGGCAGTTTGTCGGAGACACGCTGTGAGACAGACAGCGTGAGTGACACCCCCACTACCGGCAGCACACAGGAGTCCTCTCAAGCAAACAGAAAAGCATTTTGGTTTGTGTGGAGTTATGAACAGATAATTCACATGGACGTTGATCACTAACGCTGCATGATGAACACAGTCTGTGTTAAGTCTGTGAAATCAAGAGGAAAACAACAAAAACATCACATGTCAA
>CAAKHB010007944.1:2421-46699 GCA_901007665.1 Aeoliscus strigatus | reverse complement strand
CTTGAAGGACTGGTTTATCTTCGCAAGGCTGTTTTTGTCAACGCTGGCAGTTTGTCGGAGACACGCTGTGAGACAGACAGCGTGAGTGACACCCCCACTACCGGCAGCACACAGCAAACAGAAAAGCATTTTGGTTTGTGTGGAGTTATGAACAGATAATTCACATGGACGTCGATCACTAACGCTGCATGATGAACACAGTCTGTGTTAAGTCTGTGAAATCAAGAGGAAAACAACAAAAACATCACATGTCAACCAGTGATTCCCTTAGAAGCCTCAGTTCTTCATCTGTCAAAGAAGAAATCTTTACATTTCAGTGACAATACCCACAAATGTTCAGTCATAATTATCGTTCCCTGTTCAACACTGCTCAACCAGTTCATATCCCGCCAAAGTCACATCGCAGATAAGAATCCCGTAATGTGGCGGTTGACAGCCTTCAACGTCGAGCCAACGTTACCAAAGGAACGGGAGACAACACAGACGACGTTAAAATGAGACGGACGGTGACTCGGCGAAAGCCTCACTACAAATAGGAACTTTGGCTCGATCCCACCCAACGTTACAGTGCATACATCATTATCATACATTACCAAAGGCAGCGGAAAGCCAACATGGCGAACTGAAATACCACCACCGACCGTTTCCATGGCAACATCTTACACGGCTGTCACTGATGCAGTCTGGTGTTGATGTGTTCTCATCAACAACTATGGATGGATACATGTTTGTCCACACTTCACACCCAGAAAAGTGGGTTGAGATGGTTTGATTGGAGTTCCGGTGCATGTGACCGACGTGACCCGCCCCCCCGCATCCCCCCACCCCGTTCTAGAGAGAATCCAACTCAAGCGTAAATCTGCCCAGAACTGTCCGTGTGTTTCTTTTCCCCAGCAAGGCGCTCCTGGTTCAACTGCCGGTTGGTGTCGCTGGACTTAATGACGCCGGCGTAGTCGTAAATACCGACTTCTAAGTTCTTGGCCTTTAAAGCGGCAGTATGAAGCTTTTCCAGGAAATCAGGCATACCTGGAAAACAAATACCCATTAGGTTTGAGTGTTCTCTGCCATGTCCACCATGATGATGGTTTTAAAACTATCCAGTAACTACACTGTTGACAAAGAAATCAAATAATCAACGACAAAACTCACCACTCGACACCATCCAGCTCACACAGTAACGGGGAAACGCGGTCTGGGGGTCGTCACTGTAGGTCAGCAGGTAGTCGAAGCCATTCTGAAGAAAAACACAGTCGGCAGGATTTCATAATAATTATTATGAATCCAATACACACAGCTAGGTGCTCTGAGTGCACGACTAGTTTTCTAGAAAATACCGACCACAAACCTCGTCAAAGGACTTGTGAGGGCGAATGACCATCTTAGACTGGTATGAATTGACTCTCACAAACTCCTGTGTCTCTGGAACTCTGGGATGCTGCACGGCTCTGTGACACCACGACGTGTGAACGGGAGAATTCATTTCATTTGTGTGTTTATCACAATAGGAAACACAAACCAAACCCACTGACTCCACAAGTCCCACCTGGACACCAAGACCATCAGGTTGTTTTCCAAGTCAACTTCATAGCGTCGCACGTACACATAGTCCCTGGAGTACATGGGGTACTGTGACAGGGAGATGGGACGAGATTAAACAAGAAATACACACTGGACTCAGCCTCGACCAAGGGACGGGTTTTCAGACTTTGAAAGAAAAGGACACAGAACTCACAGGAAAATGTGTTGCCCAGTGCACCACCTCAGAGCCCGTGTTGACATCTCTGTCCACCACTTCCAGCTTGATAACAAGAGCATCCCATTTCTTTCTGTACTCGGTATCCAACTGGGGGAAAGGGGAGAGGAAAGTCAAGGGTAAGCTGAATATAGCACAGAGTTGTTGTACTGTACACGTTCTGCATAAACAGGTGGACTGACAAAGAGGGAACCCTGTGTATCAACACATCAAAAGGAATAAAAAAAAAAACACAGCCTGTTAAATTGCACATTACAGTGGGTCACTAAAGTATTCACAGCCATGACCAACACTCAATTGCTCAGAACAGAACAAAGCAATATGACAGGAAATAGCACAAACACAATCATCGCTTTTTTGTTCGTGAGCACTCTTTACTATGAATAGATTGCATAAGTCTGTATTTCATTGTTGCAAAAGTATTCACACCCTTGCACTAAAGATGTTATTTTGAGTCCAAAATGATTGCACACTATAAACTATTGCCTCACAGTGTCACAGGACTGTATTCAGTCACTTGTGACTTGTACAGGCTTGATTTGTCCCTATAAATAGTGTCCAATAGTCAACTGTCCAGTCATCCCATGCCTGTCAGCAGTCATGAAGTCCAAGGAGCTCTCAGAAGACCTCAGAAAGAAAGTTGTAGAGGACGATAGAGATGGCACCACTGTGAACCTCCGAAGAACAGGACGTCCCTCCGAGATCACGGCCAAAGGCACGAGGAAATTGCTCAGGGAAGCCAGAGCAAACCCCTCCGTCACTCTTGAAGACCTGAACAAGTCTCTCCAGAGTGCTGGGACTAACGTACACAAGTCCACAATATCCCGCACTTCACACAGGGAAGGTCTCTACGGGCGTGTTGCAAAGAAGAATAAACGACGTCTCAAGGCTCGTTTACAGTATGCCACCACACATCTGAAAGACACTCCTGAGATGTGGGAACGTGTGATCTGGTCCGATGAAATGAAAATACAACTTTTTGGCCTGAACAAGAGGTATGTTTGGAGGTGGGAACATAAGCGCTAATAATGGGGCTGTTTCTCTTCCTCCGGTCCTGGTGAGCTTGTCTGTGTGCAAGGAATTATCAACAGTACAAAATATGTCAATGTGCTGGAGGAAAACCTCTTCAAGTCTGCAAAAAGCCTGAACCTTGGGAGGAAGTTCACCTTTCAACAGGATAATGATCCAAAACATACGGCTCGAGTGACACAAGAATGGTTCGGGAAGAAGAGAGTGAAGGTTCTAGACTGACCCAGTCAAAGCCCAGTTCTCAACCCCATAGAAATCCTGTGGAGGGATCTGAGGATTGCTGTCCACCGAAGGTCACCGAGTAACCTGACTCAGCTGGAGCAGTATTGGAAAGAGGAGTGGGCGAAACTGTCCAAGGACCATTGCGCAAAACTCATTGCTGGCTATCCAAAGCGACAGGAAGCTGTTATTGCTGCTAAAGGAGCTGCAACCAAGTGACTCAATGACTTAGTGTGAATACTTTTGCTACAATGAAATCCAGACTTAAGCAACTGATTCATAATAAAGAGTGCTTACGAACAAAAACTGATGGATTGTTGTGTTTGTGCTATTTCCTTTCATATAAAAAGGTGAAACTCACTTTTGCTTTGTTCTGCTCTGAGCAATTGAGTTTGGGTTATGGGTATGAATCCTTTTGCAACCCACTGTACATATCAACATCATTCACAATTTCAGGAGGTGGCTGTGCAGGAACAGCCAAGATAAAAAAATTAAGCTTTTACTTATTATTTTATTGTTGGTGTCACGCTCTTAAGCGAAATGAAGTAAAAACAAGCTGTACCTGCACGTTGAAGAACTGTCTTGGTGTGACGTCATTGTAGGAGCCCAACACTGCAATAAAAGAAAACATAATGACACTTCAAATGAAAATTCAGACAGTGGGATAAAGATTTGATGATGAGGAAAGCCTCTACTCAAAGCATGCAACTTAAAAATCAAACACTGAATATGTGAACAGACAAGATACTGAAAGTTGCACTATTGTCACAGTGCAATGTCAAAAATGTGCTATGACCTTCACAAACGGTCCAGCAGAGGTCAAATAAACACCTGCGGGTGACATTGTTCCTGACATTTCAGACTATGAAAACACTGAATGGGGTGTAAACGTTTTACAGAATGACATACAGTAGTGGCCCAAAACCCCATTAAGACCTCTTTTTCTCCTTAATCTGTCTGTGGTGACACATGGGAGAGGTGAGCAGGCACACCTCGGTACTCATAGAGGTGACTGTTGGGGATTGGCCGCTTCCACACTCGGAAATCTTTCTTCTCCATCACAACTTCCCAGCCAGATTCCAGCTGCCGTGACACTGTCCCAGCAGAAGACTTTTTCACAGCCTCCAACGCCTGCAGCTCAAGACCGCATCTGCAAACAATGCAATAATCACGACCATGGTCAAACACTCTGAAGGATCACAGAGCAATGAATAGCTTCAGTGATCTGTGGTGATGGTGACCGTGTGACTGTAGTGTGACACCAGTATGTGTGTGCTTTAGATGGAAGACCTCCAAACCTGTGAATTTCCTCATCTTTTATCTTCTCGCTCTCCCACATGAAGACTCCTGCCAAGGCTGCGATCAGTTTGCTGGTGGGGGCATGTTTGCTCTGAAATCTACGCCATATGCTGCCAACTAGGGTCCACCTGGTCCGCTCGGAGTACAGGTTGGAGTAGAGCTCGCCAATCTGACAGGCACGTCGGAGCCTCTGGCCGGTCACAAAGCCGCAGTGGTCCACAAAAATGGACAGCAAGCCCTTGTTCTTCCGGCCGGATCCCCCAGTCTCCCTGGCAAGGACACCTGCCCTCTGGAGCCAGGTCAGCAGCAGGCCTGGACCACTGGCTCGACCCTGGTCAGCTGTCAGCTTGAACGACCTCTTGCCCTGAAGCTTCATTGCGCTCACGCCGATGTCGCAGATCGGCCGACGAGGCACCGAGTGAAACATGACGGTGACCGTGACACGACTTCCCGAAGACCAAGAGCCAAGCAGCCAAGTACAACAGCTAGCTAACTTATTAGCCAAGCTAATGCGGCGTGAGGATGCACCATGCGATAATATACGTTAAAGATATGTCATGCATTACCCGTATATGGGTAATAATGCACATTTAGCTAGCAAAATCCATTATAATATATAATTTATAATGTATACGTTAATATCGGTCAACCAATGAGCGTGATATAACCGTCGCAAATGTTAACAGCCAAAGCTACTTCCCTGTTTTGGAATCTCAACTCGTTTACTTCCACTGTAAACTGCGATGTCCACCTGAATTCCTACGCAACTGACCACCATGAGACCTTTACAGGAGACGGCCCCACGTTTTCTGAATTCAGCAGCGGATTTGACCTCGCTCTTCCTCCTATGTTTTACACACCCACCCGGAAGTCCCGCCTTACTACTTGTAACACGGTCTATCATTGGACATGTGCTTTTTCTAGCTGATCACGATTGGTCCCGATGAGCTCCTCTCTCGACTAGCAAGTATGTTCGGCCATCTGCTGTCAAGCTTAGTCGGATCATGTTGAGCTCCAGATACTGAAGTTAGCTGCAAGCGTGTGCTGGAGGCTGGAGCACATTTCAGTGCTGTCCATTGTGAGGGTTAGGAGAAAGGTGAACCAGGTTTCGCGTCATCACAATATACTGAGGAGTATCAGTTCCACTTTATCATGAAAACAATTCCTCTCCATGTTTGACTGGAGCAACTACTTGTTCGTGTCCAGCTTTGGTATTACTTGCATACTTGAAGGAATGAATTTATTTCTAATAAAGCAATAACATGTAGCATCTGTCACAGCAATTATATTGATGGGTTGAATATTCATATTGGCTCCCCCAGATATATTTATATAAACAAAACACATGCCATGACATGCTACGGTGACAAGGAATTACTGTTTGCCTTTTGTACAATGCACATAAATACACGGCAGGTGGCGCTGTTTAACCATACCACACTGCCTTCTATATACTCTGAATAGACTACTATGAGTTTTCCATGCATATTTGATTCAGTTCCTCTTAACTCAGTCAACACTGAGCATCACAGGTCACAAATGCATTTGACATGAGTAAATATGGACATGATGTATTCTCTTTGGTATCAGTGTCACCATGCTAGGGAAGTCGGTGTATCGAGAAACCCTAAGGACCTCCTCAAATGTATTCCGTCATGGAGAGACATGTGTCTGTTGCTTATGAAAGCAGTCACAGTTTTCTTTATCACAAGACCATGAGCTAAGATGTTCTGCAACCAATAGCGGATAGTGGTTTACAGCTGTTGGGAGCCAAAATGTCTCCATGCATAGTTTGTGCAACAATCTGCATAAGTCTTACTGTATTCTCCCCATTAGAGCACTTTAGTTGACCCGTTTATGAAGTAATAGTCTATTGGGCAGAAAGAAAGACCAGTCAGATTACAATAATTTCTTTTTCAGACACAGACAATCACAAAATCCTTCGACTCATTCATTCATTCATTCATTCCACTAGGTTAACCTAGTATATTAGTTGGAGTTGGGTGAGAGACGTTGACTGACTTTTTCGAATGCGCATGCGTACAACTTCCGGCGTGAGTCACGTTGAGACAATGGCCCCGCCTTCCTTTGTCAGGTGCCGCCTTCATGTGCTAAGAGGAATCGTATTTCCTGGTAATCACTACCGTCACAGTGCCGTTGACCGATTTGTAGAGAAAAATTTTCCATGACCATCGAAGAAAGTGACGTTAAGTCGGTGAAAAAAGGAAGGGCGAGACGATGATAACAGGTTAAGGCGACGAATTAGATGATTTGTAGTGTGACTAATGTTATAGTGTTTTTATTGAATGGACGCAGTCACATGAGAAGACTTTAATACAGTGTTCTCTCATTTCCGGTCGGATGTATCTGAATGAAATGTATTATAAAACATCACGTCCACCACATCACCCCACTGGCATGTTTTCCTATTCAGAGAGGAAGTGAATCAGGAATCTGTTTTTTAAAATTATCTGGTGTTTTTTTTTCCTGGTACAGACAGACAGACAACCCTTTCCCGCAGCTCGGGGGGAAATGGTTGAGATTACAAATGTCTTTTGTAAGATTGATATAACCACACATTCTTCTGAACACTTGAGAAAAGTAGCTGAGGAACTACATTTCCACTGTTGAATAGTGTCTGACAGCTGGCCGGTGGGGGCGGGGCTTAGCGAAGGGCGGGTCCAATAATAAAAGAAACTCCCTGTTCCTCCTTTCGCCGCTCGAGCAACTTCCACACATGCTCCGCGTAAGACCTCATTCAAACTGAGACATTTCTGGACTCGTGGCGACTAATAGATTTCCCGTTGAGTCAGATAGCGGTCAATACCGACTTATTAGGCACGTCACGTTTCATCGCAAGGCAGCTGTATTTGCGGGAATACGTTTCATAATCAGCTGGGTATTTCGTTATCCCGCGCGCGCGTCGTAACGTGACGTTTTGTGTGTGTGTGTGTGCCCGCGCGCTAATTAGCTTGCTGGCTAGATAGCACTATTCTTCACAGAACTGACAAGTGCTTCGTGTGGTGAGTATGAACTGCGTCTTTTTCCTACCAATGTCAACGGATGTTAATGTAAAGCCAGTGCTAACCAGCAGCACAGCATTGCACTGCCTACTCCGCTTGAATGACATGTTAGCTAATGTTAACAATGGAGACTTACGCTTTCAACAAAAGCGTCTTGGAACCGGAACAGTTATCATCACAAAGCTAATTGTTTATTGTGAGTGTTAATTGACATTCGATTCCAATACTTAAAGCGCAATGAAAGATTCTGACGGTAAGCCAGCGTTAGCAGCATTGACCATCTGTCCAGCACACACTTGGCAGGTCATTGAAACACACACACGACTTTGTCTCCCGGGCTAGTTTGTGACAACGCCTCAGCTTCAGCAATGTTAATTTTCTGAATCCACTGTCGCCCCCCTTTGTTAACAATCGTCACCGGATGCGTCTGCGCCGTCTGTCGGTGCTCAGACTAGTTGTGAAGACGCATCTACGAACGTTGACCCTTCTCGTTCGGTCCAGGCCGAATGCCGGCCGGCGCTCGTGGTTCTATGAATGAATGACGACACGTGTGCACGAGACTACGATGTCTGTTTCCGATAAAACGCAACAACAACCGATCCCATAACGGCCCGAATGGCCATAGATTGTCAGAAAACCAACAAGGAATCGAACTAATTGAGTATCGAGTCCGATCGGAGGCTGCAGATGTTATTTCTGTACACACAGGCTGTGTCTGTCCTGCGACATGAACCGAAAATGGCCTCCATCGAATGGTCACGCTGCAGCTTAAGAACCTCCCCCTTTCCCCAGCGTTTACTACTGTCAGGATATCATGTTGATTTTGTCATTTTCCTTCTAAAAAGTTGGTTAAACCAAGTAATAATAACACTTGTTAGTTTAATTGGTGTGTTTTTGTCGGTTTCGTATCAGATGTGTGAAACTAAAGCAACTAATGTCTTTTTTTTAACTGTCTTTTTTCCTCCAGGATGTACCCCTGCTTATCTGCAGTTCCAGTTGCACAATGGCTGTCTCTTCACTCTGCATGAGAGCCCAGCACCAAAGGAACAGCAACATATGTAGAATAATCACAGGATAGCAATAAGCACTGCGGCAGCCGCACTATACCTCTGTGTACCTTAGCTGTTCTCTTTAGCAGACCCATTTCAAGTTTGCACTGCTGGATCTTTAAAATCCTGTTAAACAAGTGGGCCTCAAGAATAGTCAAATATTTATTTATACCTTAGTTACCTCTATTATTTACTAACTTTCGTTTACATTAAAAGAAACACTTTTGACAGGCATTTATTCCCTTTAAGATTGTGAAGTTATTCCCATAGTGTACAATCATGGATTTAACAACTGCAACCGCAATGATATTTACCACCACTGCAGCAGCCGCCCCCAGTCCTCTCACAGATTATATGTGGCTTTTGATCGTCGGCTTCGTCATCGCCTTCATCTTAGCTTTTTCTGTCGGGGCGAATGATGTTGCCAATTCGTTTGGCACAGCTGTTGGCTCTGGAGTGGTGACTTTGCGCCAGGCTTGCATTCTGGCTACTGTGTTCGAGACATTGGGCTCGGTGCTTCTTGGAGCCAAAGTGAGCGAAACCATCCGCAAAGGTATCATTGACGTGGGCATGTACAACGGCTCTGAGCCCTTGTTGATGGCTGGATCCGTCAGCGCCATGGTTGGTGAGTATCACGGTGAAAGACGAACACTGGCATGGTGTTCCGTCGGTAATATAACCACATGGGAACATGGCTTCAAAATCTGATTTACACATAAGTTTTCCATGAAACTGGACACATTTTCAACCTGTATTTCTAAAATTGCATGTTTATGTTTTGATAAAAGCGAACAGTTTGCTTGTAATGAGCTGTCTTGTTTATTTTTGAAAGTTCCCAGAAGGACAAGGCCGGCATGTAATGAGTCTAATCAATGTATTAATTGACTTCAGGGTCTGCTGTGTGGCAGATGGCAGCCTCCTTTCTCAAACTCCCCATCTCTGGAACACACTGCATTGTTGGTGCTACTATTGGCTTCTCTCTGGTTGCTAGAGGCCAGCAGGGAGTCAAGTGGTTTGAACTCCTTCGTATCGGTAAGCCAGATATTCTGCTCAGCTAGTTCCTCAATTTGCGTTACATGAATCAAGAATTATGTGTAACAACCGGGTGTTTACACTGTCTTCATAATGTTCAAGTCTGTCATTATTTTGTCTGTCGTGAGAAACAACACAATGTGTTGTATTATAGTGAAGGGAACACATGTTTCCTGAGCGTTTAGCAGCATTACACAACATATTCTCCTTCATGTTGCATTACATGGTGGTTTTAGTTTTATGTTCCTTTACAGGAAGCCCAGCCCTGTTGCAAATAATTGTTTTTCAAGAAAAAAAAACCCCAGAATTGAGCACCGAATTCATGCATGCTCCAACATGGGCCTGGTATAACCTCCTGCATGAAAGAAAAAATGTCCAGCAGTTCACTGACTAAACTTAATTCAAACATTTGTTCCCCATTTGCTGCTTCATCATAGATGTAGATTTGTAGATCTGACACAAGCTCTGTTATTAAAGTAATCAGCAAGAAAGAGTAAACTTTTTTCTTTATTCAGCTGTTGTTCCTCCATTAGTGGTCAGATAACCTATTTCCAGTAACGTCAGTTGTCCTGTTTTTTGTCATTTACAGTGGCTTCCTGGTTTCTGAGTCCCCTTTTGTCTGGTATAATGTCAGGGGTTCTTTTCTACTTCGTACGCATGTTCATCTTACACAAGGTAAGCAGGCTGTTTAGTAGACTGTAAAACACGTGTATTTGTGTGACTGATAATGAAGTTTTCTAAATCAGTCCCTTATGTACATGGTTCATTTGCTATGATGTGATTCTCTTATGTCAGTGATAACCTGACTCGATGATGTAGACAAGTTCATACAACAGGGAAACATTACGTTAAACAAACGTTATTTTTTTTTTTCATCATCCAGAAAGACCCTGTTCCTAACGGGTTGAGGGCCCTGCCTGTCTTCTACGCCATAACCATGGGTATCAACCTGTTCTCCATCATGTTCACTGGCCCTGCAAGTGAGTATAATTGTCTCAGTCACTTTTTTTTTCCTGTGTCTGGCCACAGCTGAAAATAAACTGCTCCCTCAGACAGCGCCATGTCCACACATATTCCAGATGTTTACCCGTCCAACTGAAGTGTTTATTTTAACATGTTTTTTGGGACTCTTTTGCTTGTGGTTGAATGTGGGTCATAGCTGGAACGAAATTTTAGAGCGGAACACAACAGGGAGATGGAATAAGATTGACTTAACTCCTGACGTCACTGTCTGTGGCCCTCAGACATGGAGGAGGACAGGAGAAGTAAAGAGGGTTCTGTGAAGGTCACAGTTGTCCTGTGCCCGTAGACGTTTTGCTGCTCTGATTAAAATTGTAATGTTAAATACATTTTGTCTTGAAGGAACTCACATTAAATGAGCAACTTTTGCTCCTTTTTGTTTTCTTCTCTCTGCAGGGCCTAACAGTTCAAGAAGTTAGCTGGCCTGGGCCATCAAATGGCCACAGGCCAGAGTATGACCAGATATGGTGTGCTGCTCTGTGCATGCACATCAGTGCGCTCACAGAGAGGAGATCACTTGTGCTTCCATCATAGCCCGTAGCCCTGCTTATTCAGGCACACTGTGTGCAGTCGTGTGAAGTCCCTCACACCTCGTCACACTGCACACAGGGACCTGTACTTGGGTGCGTCACATTTTCAGGAAGGTGCGAAGCTTCATTTCAGAGTAGACATGACCAAAAGTCTGTTTCAACACTTCAGGCCATCCAAGGACTAGTTGTCACCAGTTATTGGCACGTCAGGATAATCATGAATTCCCACGTGATCATGCCTGAGACCGTTGACCTGAGGGTATTATTGGATGGTGCCGTCCCCCGGCACACATTACAACAGTTCTCTATCGCTCTCTATCATGCACTCTAATGCGGGAGCCACATTTGCAGCAAGCCGAGTACAACATGTTTGGTTTCCTGTGATAGGACTTAGTGTTCCTTCTTCCAGACGCTATCGTGGCCGTGCTGCGATTGGACACCAGGCATCACACAGCAAATTCCTCCTCTCAGTATATATACACACCAGCAGCAGTCAGCAAAGGGGGAAATGACAGGTCAGCCCAAAGAATCTGAGGATCAGCTGTCTGTCCTTTACAGATGATGTTGGGTGTGACTTGGGTTCTTCGCTCCTTATCACTCAGCTGCTGTCACTCTGCTGCAGCCCCATTCTCTGGAGTCAAATCTCCCCAGAGACAAAATCATTCCTGCTTGCTCCGGGGTCTGTCTAAAGATCACAGTCGGCACATGATTGGAACATTGGAACACTTTCTAGTAGATTAACAACTTCACACAGGGGCCATGTGCTGTACAACTCACTAAATTAAGCTTTGCAAACACACTGTGGCTTGAAACGGACTATTTTCACCAGTCTTTGTACACATGTACTCCTTGAACACTGTACTTAGGATTAGGTTCTTGCACTATCTATGCAAAACAAAAAGAAAAGCATAAGCAAATCAAGTGTGTTGACTAACTGCATCGACCTGCGTGTATCTGTGAGCCGTCAGTCTCCCACCGGTATGTTTCTGGTGTCAGGAGGCTCATCCGTCTGTCTTAGTTGTCAGTGTCTTCATCATGTACGATGGCACTCTGATCCCCAACAGGATTTTAAGATTAGCATCAACCTGATCTATATATCGTCGGCTAAAATGGCCTGGCATGATGTAACTGTCGATGCCCGTTAGTCCTGGTAGCTTCTTCACACAGTGTTACACCAAAGTTGGTTGTATTTCTTGCCCAGTGAGTCAGAAACTGATGTTTGACTGTATAATTTGACTTGGGTAACACACCAGGGAAAAAACACCAAACCCTGTAATTGTGTCATGTCGCCCACGTTCTACGGAGGTTTCAGGGAGGTGTCTGGAACGCAGCCGTGGTTCAGTTCAATTTCCTGCGAGGTGCCGTTCGTCCCACTGCATGGCTGTGGTATGACCCTTTCCCTGTGTGGGATTGTTTATCAGACTGCCAGACCCACGTTTGGTTTGTCCTTATTACATAAGGAGTTGCACACCGACAGGGCGCCGTGACAACCTTCATGTGCGAATGCTGTCTTGTCAGGGTAGTTTCCTCTCCTCCACTGACCGTCCAGTAACGTCTCGCCATGCCACACCTGTTTTTGGACGTCTTGGAGCTCCAACGGAGGGACAGGAGCCTCAGCTGTTGGAGCTTCTGTTTTTCTCCTCATGACTCTCCCATCCTGAGGGCAGTGAGACTCCATTGCGTAACTGAATAAACATCAGTTGGGCGCGCTGCAGTCTCATGCTGCAGCGTGACTCAGTGGAGAGAGTCGCTGTGGACTCTGCCCTCACACGAACACGGCGACCGAGACACTTATCACTTAGCCTTGGACCCATTTCCTTTTGTTTGTCTTCAACTTCCCAAACAGTCTCCAACTAGCGGAAGTGGTTTGTTTTTCCCTATATGCATTTTGAAGGTCGGAATTGTTGAGCAGCTTGTTTTCTTCAAACCACGCTGCTACTTTGCATCCTCTCTGAATGAGATGGATGAATACTTTCCCTAGGGAAATTTGTCAGCATGTGCTGCGTTACCTCTGCTGCACCAGCTTTGCTGCGGTTTGCTCCAGCAGCCCGCTAGTCTTTGTCCTCCCAAGTCACCTCACCTTTTACGGAACTTGTCCGCAGTTCCCCTGGTGTTTCGGGGTCAGGGTGACTGTCTTTGCTCTTTCACCTGTATGCGTTACATAATTGTTGGCGTCCGTGTGGTCTAACTAGGACATGACACAATGAGGCAATCTACCAGAACAGCCAGACGCCATCAGTTATAATTCAGCTCAGACAAAACAATGTAACGTATGTGTTGTCCACTAAGGGAGGTGGCACCCGCTGCCTTGTTTTTTAAAACTCCCTCTCTCTATTTGCCTGTGTGTGTGTGTGTGTGTGTGACTTGTCCGTGGCACCTGGCGATCCTTCAGTCCTGAACGTGATCCCTTGGTGGGGAATCCTGCTCATCACGTCGGGCTGTTCGCTGCTGACCGCCGTTGTGGTGTGGTTTATTGTCTGCCCTCGCCTGAAGAAGAAGATCGAACGTGAGTACCCTAAGTCTCTGCTGGGGGCAACCGGGTCACAAACAAAGCCTAATGAGCTGTAACGGTCTTAAACTGCTGGGGGGGGGCGTTAAACGCCATGGAACCTCAAAACGTAAGTAAAAGTCATTACAATCAAGGGCTGTTGAGGGACACTAATGAAATGGTTAGAAAATATTGCTCTGTAATCCTGGATTAAAGTCCAGACCTTGAACCATCTGCATGTACTGAGTGTGGTTTCTTTGAATCCATTTATTGATTAGACCTGAGGAGGAGGGAGGTACTGGTTTAATCACATGCTGTTATATTCAGTGGTCTCCACAACATTTAGGTCTTTTGAGGAGGGTTTTTTTTTATATGCACAGAGGAAGATAAACACTTTGATATTTGATAGATCAGACAGCTGGTGTGGACCTGTCCAGGCGTTATCTGCCTCCAGCAGGCTGATCAGGTCATAGTGAGCCTCTAATTGGTCTTTACCTACTTGACCAAAATAAGCTCTTGGTTGACTTAAGGCGTTGACTAAGCATTTGCAGCGTGTGTGTGTCATGACCAGTGTGGGTGATGCAACGTGGCCAACTGGTCAGCACCCCAAGGCCGTCACAAAGGGAATATTGGTGGTCGGTGTCAGATTCCCTGTAAAAAGCACAAACAAATATCATGTGAGGAGCATTGAGCCTTCTTGTCTCCCACAAGTTAAGCTTCAAGTGGTGCTGTAAATATGTTCCTGGTCAGGTCATAATCCATTTATCTGAGCCTGTGACTCTTTTAAACACAGGTTATGTTACATTTTTAGGACAGATTTTTTTTTTTCCCCCCGGGTTATGTAATTCTTATGACTACCGACAGCCTGGATTAAGAGGAACCACATGTCCAAGTGCTAGTATTTCTCCGCCATACTGTTTATGTTTGGACGTGGCCCAAGCAGTGTCCCTCCCCTTTCTAGGAGATCTCAAGTCTTCCAGCCCTTCGGAGAGCCCCCTGATGGAGAAGAGGGAGCTGAGCGAGGCTCACTGTCCAATCCTGAAACAGACGGCCAAAGACGAGTCCACGCCTGCAGCCCCAGCTGTCAGTTCCAACCCCTCGGCTCCACCTCAGGTTGCGCCTGAGGAGCGGAGGGTCGCGTTTGACAACGGAGACTCTGACGACGGCGACAATAAGGAGCGCAAGGTGGCGTTTGACATCGGAGACTCTGACACAGATTACAGCGGCGCAAACGGTGGTAGGTGGATCACAACGTCTCTATTAACTACAGCGCTGGGTGTTTACACTGTTCTCCTGTACAGTTCCAAAACAGATTCAATCAACCAATCAGGTCCAGACCAGCAACGGTTCTGCAAATCAGGTCCAGTTCACCAACCAGGTTCAGTTTAACAACAGGCCGGCACAGCTGCCCAGTAATGGTTACAGCCAGTACCACACGGTCCACAAGGACTCGGGCCTCTACAAGGACCTGCTGCACAAGCTCCACCTGGCCAAGGTCGGCGACTGCATGGGCGAGGGGGGAGACCGGCCGATCAGACGCAACAACAGCTACACTTCCTACACCATGGCTATCATCGGCATGCACGGAGACTTCAGGCATAAAGACGGGGACTTCCGCACAAGCGAGGACAGCGACAAAGGCTCAGGGTCGGGCAGTCAGGAAAGGAAGCGCGTGCGCATGGACAGTTACACCAGCTACTGCAATGCTGTGGCGGAGCACGCGACGCCCGAGGGCCTGGGGGAGGGGGACGTGACGCTGGAAATGGCCAAGGAGGACGCAGGCAGCAGCCAAACCTCCCTGGATGACGACGGACTCGATGCCGACAAGCCGGAGGTCTCCACTCTCTTCCAGTTCCTCCAGATTCTCACCGCCTGCTTCGGCTCCTTCGCTCACGGTGGAAACGACGTCAGGTATGTCGGGATGCCGCCGCCGCTCCTTTGTCGTCTGTGTCCACTGCTCAGCACGTCTTCCTCCGCAGCAACGCCATCGGACCGCTGATCGCACTGTGGCTGGTGTACCAGAGCGGCAGCGTGTCTTCTCACGGAGATGCACCCAAATGGTTGTTGCTGTACGGCGGCGTGGGCATTTGCGCCGGGCTCTGGGTGTGGGGTCGCCGAGTCATCCAGACGATGGGCAGAGACCTTACCCCCATCACCCCCTCCAGGTACAGACTGCAGACAGGTGGAAAAAAAACCCTCCTTACTTCAGTAAATGTTGTAGCAAAGACACATGAGGTGTTTTTCTGCCCCTGCAGTGGTTTCAGCATCGAGCTCGCCTCAGCCCTGACGGTGGTGGTGGCCTCCAACGTCGGCCTGCCCGTCTCCACCACCCACTGCAAGGTACGCCGGTCAAACACTGTGGTGAGGAAAGTAGACGCAGACACGGGGGGGTGGATTTAGTGGGACAGTGGCTGCAGTAAAGGAGTCTGGCAGACGGTCCAAATATGTCGTGAGTTTATTAAAGGTTGTGCAGACAAAGAGGAATTCTTGGGTTTATGAGAGCCGTGCTGACTGTTTCCAGGTGGGCTCTGTGGTGGCCGTGGGGTGGCTGCGTTCGAGGAAAGCCGTCGACTGGCGTCTGTTCAGAAACATCTTCATGGCGTGGTTCGTTACCGTGCCCATCTCCGGTCTGATCAGCGCCGCCATCATGGCCATCTTCATCTACGGCATCCTGTGAGCCTCCAGCTGCACCCCAAGGTGTGTGTGGGGGGGGAGTGGGAGGAGAAGAAAGAAACACCGCTCCGGTGCGCGCCACAAGAGGAGTCAAGTTGGGAGGCCAAAATATATCGCTTACCTCAGGCCAACAACTTTGGAAGGAAAAACAAGAAATGTTGAAGAAAAAAACTAAAGATGTGAGAAAGGCCTGTGGTTCTCAGCTGCATCGTATAAAACCTAAAAGTTGCTGCTGGAACCAGCAGCAACGTGTTGCATTTCTTTGTTCTGACTTGCTTTTTCATATCTTATCGTTCTGTACAAGAGTATCTAAAAGCATAGTTTTTTTTCTAATACATTTTTTTTAACTTTGCAATTCTGTGTATATACAACTGTGCTGTTTTTAATTTGTTACAGTAACATGAGTTTCAATAACATGAACAATTAAAATGCAGTATTAGCCTTTTGCAGATGTTTCCAGTCATATCACATGCAGAAGCTGATGTAAAGAGGAAAGGGGGGGTATATATATATATATATTTTTTTTTTTAGGTTAAACGAGGTTATTGGTGTGTTTCTATTTTTTTTTTTGCTTGCGCCTGTTTTAAATTGATGACGTAATGGATGAGATCTAGTCTGAGACTTGTTTTTCCCTATTTTTAGAAGGAGCAAAATTCATTTTCAACTGCCCGTTACTGTTTTATACCACTGTACAAGTCATTGGATCACAGAACACTGAATAATTCATAATGGTCGACACACGCACACACTGGACGACTGAATCAGTCAGCTCACGTTAGGCAGGTAAATGGATTATCTGCTCTCCAGTTTTGTCATCTGAATCTCTTTAGGCGCTACTTGGTCAGTGAAGAAGCAACAGACTGAAATAACTTCATTACTTGAATTTGAGAAATGTAACAGCAGAATGTCTCATGCAAAACTGCGCAAGACCTTACGTCTCCTGCTTAAACTTGATGGCATCATCAACGGTTAAATGCTTTAGGCCCGTCTCAGCCTTGTTTTTCTCCTGTACCTTGTACCAGCTGGTTCCCAGTACTGGCGTTTGTTCTGTAGACATTTCTCCTGCTCTGGCCTGAAAGCAGAAGAACGACTTGGAGAAAAGGGAACGTAACCTGGTCCTTGTTGAGCTGGGGCAAATGTCGCATGCCGCCAGTGTTTAGTCATTTGGCTTGAGTACTAATGCATTCTGACCTGTAGATGCTGTAGATGCCTTAATTGTTTTATTTCCCTTAGGTACCAAAGATTTTTTTTTTAATGCACATAAACACACTGGTCCACCTGAGTGGATGTAAAACAAATGGAAAATAAAAATGGAAAAATGGGCTAGTCTACTGTGGCTCATTGAATCAGTTTTGGTGGTGTAATTGGTCGAAAGTACCTTAAACTTGTTTAATGAACACGTGTGTAAGAGCACGAGACAACAGCTGACTCAGGTCTGACGGATAGGTGGAATACTTCCCTATTTATTAACAGTAAGCTGAGGGCAGCTCAGGCTGCGGGTGATGAGCAGACACACATGCCACTGCTTTCTCACTCCAGTACATCTGTAAGGCAACAGACAAAGAGAGGATTCTTTACGCTAGATCAGCATCACCAACACCACAATTCAGTAGTTTTCCAGGGCTCCGGGAGCCAGTATGTGAATCACATGTACGTTTTTCTACCGTGACTCACGCCTGCATACGTCGTGATGAATGATGGCTGCATCAACGTCTGATTTTACCGCTGGAAAGTGCAGTAATTACCCCAGGAAAAGGATTTACTGTGGCTGAGCATGTTTCCCTGTGTGATCCTATGCAGCGAGCTGTTTCAACAGTGGCAGCCGACAGAGTCATTACTGCTAAATATTGCAGATTGGGACAGGAGGATGAATTTGAATGTGCCTTCCAGCAAGTTGTGTGCATCTTTGGTCCTAAAATAACCAAAAATCAGATGGTACAGTAGGAATCAAGAACAATAAGCACCAGGGGACAGATGCCTCACACTGGCCTGGATATTTGTCCTACATTTACTCACATACAGCACAAGGACTGTGAATAAACTATCGCTGGTTGCTTTTCTCCCCCCAAGGTCATGCGTCCTAAACTGAGGTCCCGTCCCTGCAGAGGATATTTGTCTTATTTGACAGTGCAGTTGTTTTTTGTTTTTTTTACAATGTGTCAGGTTGTAAAGTTAGGCCACCCAGCCTATAAATGTTTTTGAGACTATTTAAAACCAACAGGGACGCTCTGTGTCTGGCTCTGTTTGTCTCAATCTGGTTCATTGCGTAACGTACTATTTAACTTTCAGTGTGGCGCAGTCCACCACTGCCCTGCATGTTGGCTTAAAAAAAAAAAAAAAAGTTGGTCACCATCTCTGGAAGCTAAAAACGAGGTGATATTGCACACAGGGACAGAAACAGACACGTTGAGCTGTTTAACACTGATGTGTGCTTGTCTTCACCTTCCTCCTTGGTTGAGTCCCGGTCGACTTCCTCTGCAGTGGAAAGACTTTGTTAAAGCCTGTTTTACAAAGAGGAGTTAATAGTGAGTCATTTCGTTGAAGCTCACCCAGGCTGGTGACGGTCTCTACAGCGGTTTCTTGGTGCTCTGGAAAACATGAAAATGTGCTTAACATACAACAACAAAAACGTGACTGTCCAACTACTTTTATTTCTACATGTTCATTTATAATGACAATTAAAAGCTGTGTGTTTATTGGATGTATTTTAAACCTCCTCGTGTTATTTTTTATTTAATGTTAATTATAGTGTGCTTATTTTTTCAGCTCTTACCCCGTCTCTGTCTCCCTGTCAAAAACACATCGAGCCAGAGAGTGATCAATCAGGTCGATCATGTTCGGTTATTATCAGTTATTATGGGTGTTGGTATTAGTTGGAAGCATATCTCCTCACCATCCGCCTCCTCAGAGGACTCTGGGCACTGGGAATCTGTGGAGAACATGAGCGTCACAAGGTTGTGATATTTCCCAAGCTGGAGTGCACTCCTGCCTTTAAAGAGGTCCTTCATTGCCACCCGCAGGCTGATATTTGAAACTTCTCTCACCATCATGAGCTGCGCTGTCGGACCTCCCTCCTCCCTCTGCTGGAGGAGGATCACAGTTATGTAATGTGGACTTTTTTGTGGAGAAGGACCTCCAGCCACCAGTGTTTGACTCACCTGTGCGCCCGCCCTCAGCGTCACTGCGCTCCTCCACTGTTGAGGACACGTGAACACATTTAACACCTGAGGACTCTCTGGTCTCATCCATGTGCTTTAGTCACGTACCCGATCCATCCTGCACAGCCTCTGCGAGGGTTGAAACAAGACTCTTGATAACTGAACTTTTAAAGCATTTAAATGATGTCAAAGGTCACGTGGTTGCCCTCACCCAGGTAGCGTGTGGTTGCACCCTGTTCCTCCGTCACTTCACAGGAAACAGTGAACCATTAAAAGCGGCCTCCATTCAACACAGTGGATGAAAGGTATGTTTGCCCGTGAGGTGAGAGGTCACCGCCCTGTGAGGCAAACTTACCGTTCAGCTGAGCCGCTTCGTTCTTCTGAGCGGCTTCAAACTCCATCTGATCTGAGGAGACAGACGATGCAGTTCTACTCAACAACTGAAGGAACACAAATAGATTCATGGATTCCATTTCTAAAAAATAAACACCGTTTACGGAGTTTGTCAGGTTTGAGGGAACCCCCATTCATCACAATGACTCATTGTAATGACCACGGTACGTCAAATCGTACATTTCACTTTAATCAAAGATGCATATATGTATATATGTTATATATATATATATATATATATATTCTATATAATCATGATCGGTGTCTCGTTACCTATTTTCTGCAGCTCAGTTAATCCATCTGTGGGGAAAGAAGCGATATAGAGGCGTCACACACTTACCACGGCCAACGTAAACTGACGAGATACACAGTATTCTTTTCTCACCGTACGCAGCTACTTTTTCCTCTTTTTCTGCATGTTCCAGTGATGCACAGAGAGCTACGAGTCATCACATATACGTCAGGCAAACTTTCAAACCTGGACTAAAGACTAAATGTAATTTCAAGAGTTCTTTAATGTAAATACAAACATAAAAGGGCAAGAATCAGAGCCAACTCCATCAGAGTTCCCACCTCTTACCAGAGTGAAACGCTGCCACAGAGAGGAAAACACACAGTGGAACTAGATATCTCATCCTGGTTCCTGGTTCGGTTTCTGCAAACGTGGTGTTGTGTTGTCAGTGTGCGGCCTCTTATATCCTCAGTCACATCACATGTTGTTCGCCGACAGGCGGCTCTGGTACCATTGTCCCTCCCTACCTGAGAGGACAGCTGGGTGGCACATCGGCACACAGACACGTCCTTATTCACGCCGTCAAAGCTTCCCATTGTCCCGTCGTCAATCACATGCCGTTATTTGGGGTGCAACGGTCTGTTTGGGGAAAACGGGACTCCGTGCGTCCACAGTGAAAACAATGTTCATTTCCTTTTAAAAAGCGGTGATTTCACTGCTCATCCTTGGCTGGAGAAGGACGAGTCACAATGTCGCTCAGAAAGACAATTCCTCAATTCATCCCCCAGATCAAACTGATAATTTGAGTCTGAACTAGACAGTAGTCATGCTCCAATGATTCAAAATCCAAAAACTACAAAACGTACAGGGACAGTGTCTATGATGTTATCTACAATATTAAAGTGAATGAGAAATAATCAGGCCTCCAAAAGAAAACAGGAATCATAGGACAACAGGACAACAACGGGATTGGAAACTAAATCGTGTCATTTTATTGTAAACATTGTTAAAACAAGCAGATTATCTGATCAGATCCAATATCACAAACTCTAATCTGTCAATTCCATGTGTCTTCATCCTCAGGCGTTTCAGAATTAAAGTGCACTATTAGTCCTTAGAAACAACTAGAAGAATACAATGACAGCTGTACTAAGTGCAGCTTCTTCCCAGAAGTTACTTGTCAGTAGGAACAGTATATTGCTCAGAACATGACGTCTAGTAAACCACAGACCTGACAGATCAGAACACTTTCAAAACCCAAATTATGACAACATCACACACATCCCAGGGTGGTGACCACACTTTTCACACGCTACCGATTAGACGATATTACAAATATTATTTCTTAAATCTTGAACTCTGTCGCTGCTGATCAACAGGCGGCAGAGACATGAATCCGTCAGTGGAGTCGTTGCCGTGGTGGAAGATTTAGACAGAAGAGTGCAACGTGGAACAAAGGCAGGGACTTTCCTACATGTGCTATGGGAACCTAGTTTGATACAACCATTTTGAAAGTAATAGCACCTGGGGAAGGCTCTGGAGACAGAGACCCCTGTCTCACTAAGATTCTGCTTATTGGATGACCAAACGCAAATAATCGGGGTGTCAAGACATGACTTCACACGCCCGGAATATTGTCATGGTTATGGAAAAGTAGATCCCCACCAGACTGCAAGAAAATGGACTGAGACCATGACAGCTATAGAGTCATATGAACAGATGCTGGTGAGAGTTAACGATGACGGATGTGAGGACCGTTTCTTTAATACCAGCTAACGACAACAGGATACGAATGGAGGAGATGGTGAAGCTGTTTGGTTTTAATGTAAAGACGTGAATAACTGTGAATGTATATGTAGGAACCACACATCAGGGATCCACTGTGTAAGGTGTGAAATGAAACAGACAATGAAAAAAAGAAGAGTACGACATTCACGGCAGCTTCAATGCGCAAGGAAATCAAGTCGACACACTTTGTTCAAGTGGTGCTGGAACACTCGGTGCGTGTCCTGCAGTGCAGCGTGATTCACAGTGATTGTCCCAAAGCAGCCCAGAGGAACGCTGCTCCACCTGAGAGCTGATGTTCTTTTTTTTTTTATCTTTTGCCGCTGAAACCCTGCGGCTGCTGTTCGGTACCTGAAGGAGGATTCCAGCTGAAAACATCAGGTCTTATTTCCACTGATGTGCCCTGCTCACTGAAGTGGGATTGTCTTCACGGAGTTAACTAAGTTTGTTTTAGTATTTCCTGGATATCTGAAGGCCAACTCAGAAGTAGAAAACTAACTATGACACCTAATTTGATTCAACTGAATTTCCCTCTGTATGATCCTCTGAGTAGCGTTTCTTGCCCCGTTTATGGCTTTGTGATCTCAGACGAACCACTGGCGAACGCGGCAGAGCTCCTTTCCAAAGCTCGTGCTGCTTCACAGCTCCCCTCTGAGCCGTGTGTGCAGGTCTTCCTGGTCGATCTTGCTCGCCCGGCCGTGCCAGCGGTGATGGGCCAGAAGGGCCGCGTTCCTGGCAGAGATGACGCTCATCTCCATGGCGCTGGCGGCCCACTCCACCGCGTTGAGGTAGTACAGCCGGTTGTGCAGGATGAAGGGAGGGGTCCTGCGGTGTGGCGGCCGGTAAGCTGGGTAAGCGAGCCACGGAGTCTCCGACACCGCGTCCCAGGAGATGAACATACGGCGCAGCTGCTCCTGGGACAGCGGCTGGGGGGAGAAGACCTTCCAGACTTTGGTCTGGCTGGCGGGGGGTCGCCGGTAGTTTGGAGGGACGTGCACAGGGTCAATGGAGCTGAGGCTGTCGATGACGTTCCCCTTTGAGTCGGTCGTGAGGATGTCGGACACGGTGAACTCGGACGCGGGCTCGGTGCTGCCGAGGTAGGACATGTTGAGCAAACCGTGGACGAGGGTGGAGACCGTCTGGTGATAGCGCCCCGGGTACTGGGACGGGATTGGAGGGGAGAAGCCAGAGAAGCTGATGTCAGATTTTCCCTGGTGAAGCGGTGTAGCTATGACAACAATGTCATACAGAGAGTGTGCCGAGCCCGTGTCTCCGACGTAATTGAGCTCATAGAAGCTGGTTGCGGCGCCTGAGAATCGCAGGTGGAGGGAAGTTCAGTTAAGTTCAGGAGTTTTACAGCGATCGAGCGTGAACGTGCACATTAAATGAGGGGTACCTGTCTTGGACGGGCGAAGCTTGACTGAAACGGAAGTCACTCTGGCTGGGATGAGCTCACTCTTGCTGTGGTACAACAGTCCTGAGCACACTCTTCTGTTGCCTCCGTCCACGGCCCACAGGCCTGAATCGGCCCCCGCTAACGACACGGCCCCTGAGACGACGACAACAGCTCCGTTAAATGACGGCGCTCGAACCCTGGCCCGACGACGTGACGCTCCACGCCGTGCGTCCGACCCAACTGGAACGCGCCGGTGTGTAACGTACCCACAAAGCCGTTGATGCGGACACTCTGGCCGTAGTTCACACGCGTGATAGGTGCGACGATGTCATTGAGGAAGATCTGCGAAAAGCCTTCGGCCATCATGGTTTCCTCCAGAGTCTGATTCACCAACTTCAGAAAGCTGTCGCCCCCCATAGCGTGCAAGAGCTTCTCCACGCTGGAGAACGAGTAACCGTACTGCTGATACTGGTAGATCCTGTGGATCAACAGCAGACCTGTGAGAACCTTCCATCACATGATGATGTTCTGTCAGATAAAAGATCAGAATAGATCTCACCTCATGAATTTGTCCAAAATACTCTCCACCCACATCTGCATTCGTAGAAAGTTGAACCCGTATCGCCAGAGCATGCGCAAGAAATTCACGATAAACCAGTCGCTTTCTTGAAAAGTGAGCTCCTTTCCATCAAAGATGGCCGTCTTAGAAGGGAGCTCTGTCCGCGGGGAGATACCTGAAAAAAAAAAAGACAGGTGTGGTTGTAGATAGACCCGGGGTTCGTTGCACCATAGTAGGATTCCGTCATCCGGGATAAAAGACTGAGTCGCGTTCGACCGATCGTAAACAACAGCATCGAGGGTCAACTGGTGTCCAGAGACAGAGTCATCCTCTATCCCACTTTTGTGCAACCGGATCAGGGATAAGTTGAGCCAGGATAACCAAGTCTTAATCCCTGATCTTAGTTTTGTGCAGCACCCCCCCGAAAAAGAACAGCACGGTTGCTCTGGAGATGGCGACATTACCTAAAGTGTCCAGAAAGTGCTTCATGTGTAGGTTCAGGGGATGGATGACAGAGCCACCCGTCTCATATTCATGATCCCCAATCTTCACTGTCGCCAGCCGCCCACCGACAGCTCCGGGTTCAAACACGTCAATCTTCACTCCGGAGCCAAACTCCTGCCTCAGGTAATACGCTGCCGCTGTGCCGCCGATGCCGGCTCCCACCACAGCTTTGGAGGAGTAGAGAGAACAGCGTGAACACTCATGGACGTACAAACATGACATTATGTTTGAAATATTTGTCTTATCCTGGCTCTTTGAAGGGATTTCATATTTGTCTCAGAGCAAATAAATTTGTACTTCTTATAAAATAAAATTAGAATATTATGCTACTTCACACAGTAGTGTTGAAGTATTTAATTGTTTCATATATTATTTAAGTTATTATCATTCATTACTCATTTATTTTAGAATTATTGCACAAGTCTCAGCAGTAACACATGTACTTAATAAACGGCTTGTAACACATTATACTGTCATTCTTGTATCTATGTAAGTGTTCAGGAATGTCCTTGTCAGACTGATCTACAGCAAGCAGCTCTATATAAGTCTGTATTGACAGGAACTAGGTGTCCTGGTTGTGTCTGATGATGTGTGTGGATGTAAACACATCATGACATGTAGGTGATATACTTATTTATGTTTACAGCTACTTCAAAAAGCAAATCATTATCACACCTGTGTGTAGTCTTTATTAATGCCGTGCCATGAACTTTCTGTCCGTCCTCCCTTCCTCATCTCTTACCGATCTTCTTGGGCTGTTCCTGCAGCTGGGCAGAGGAGACCAGGCTCCTCCTGCCGGTGTGGAGCAGCTCCAGGAACACCAGAGTTCTCAGTGACACAACTCCCAGACTCATTGTGGGATGGATTCAGAGTTACTCGGCACTCCGGAACGTCCGCGAACACAGAAGCAGCTCGGTCTTATCAGTGTCCGGTCGAAGGTTGAATTCACCAGGAGGAAAAGAAACACGACATTTTGTTATTGGCGTGTTACCTTTGTGTGACAGTGAAAAGAAGCAAAGTTTTCCGATATGAAATGCAAGACGTGAACTCACCATTTCACAAGAAACTTCAAGATGTTCGTCGGTCGTGAGTCCAGAAGAAATCTAAGGCCTGAAAACAACTCACTCGTTGTTAAAAACGCCCCCAATCTGTTTAAAAAGAAAAGTTCCAATGAAAGATACTACATCGGAGGTAACAAGAGCAACGTACTAAACTTGTTTGACGTTAACGTACATTACAGACCCGCACGTCGCGAAAACCGAAACACACTTCCGGGTGTGGTTATCTTCCAGTTTCGCAATAAAAGCTGCAAAGATGATAACGTGCAAAATAAAATATTAAAGCCCATGCAATTGTGCCCAAGCAGTGATTCAGACTGACTTCACTACAAAGTTGACCAACCTAGTGATAGTGACAACAATATCGGATCATGCCTGAATAATAAACCAGTGACAAGGGATCAAGCAAGATCCAGAAAGGTTCTGTTTTCCTTAGGCGACAAATAATGGTTCAGTATATTTGAATAGCATTTGGTCTGGTAGACATTTCCTGCTAGAATTGAATTGATTATATAAATGAACTTCGGAAAATTTGCTGCACACAAAATAGAAATAACAACTACGACTGATGCTTCTGCACTAATAACAACAACAACAACAACAACAACAATAATAATAATAATAATAATAATGCTTTCCGATAACTTTATTTTGAAATCAGATGCGCGTCACACTCAGCGGAAAACGGAAAAGGAGCGGACGTGACGTCATAGACGACTCATCCTGAACCATGCTTGTATGGAGGTGACCTTAAATTATTGCCAAACGGAGCTGTAGGGAAATTTTAGTCTGTGAGCACCGAAAGTCCCGTTCGGCCTCCCTCGGTGGTTTCATGCACAACGCGTCCTAATTTGTGAGAAGGACGAAAAAGACATGGCGGAAGCTCACCAGGCTCGAGTTCAGGCTGTGGTCGAAGACATGGTCCAAAGCCTGGAGAGAGAGCACATTCGAAAAATGCAGGTCGGTTACTGTCAAAGGAACCGGATGTCTCCCGCATTTTATGTCAGCCATCAGCTGTCCATTGAAGGAATGTGTCTGTCTCTGTGTGTGTTCGTTCTCTGTAGGGTCGAATGTTCCAGTGCAGCGCAGATTGCTGTGCCCGGCCGTCAGACTCCATGGCTCAGGTGCATCAGTGCATCGACAGGTGTCACACTCCTCTGGCCAAAGCTCAGGGGCTGGTCACGTCCGAGCTGGAGAAGTTTCAGGTGAGTAGGACTGTGTGTGTGTGTGTGTGAGAGAGAGAGAGAGAGAGAGAGAGCTTTTCCTAAAATACACATTGAATTCTACTATTAATGCATGATCACAAATATAATAGACATTTGACAAACTAGAAACCGTGTTTTTAAGACACCGTGACCTCTGGAACAAACCAGTCCAGGTTTGAAGAGTCTACTGCAAGTGTTGTAAGAATTTGACCCCTTAATAATTTGTGGTCCATACGGGAGAATATTGGTGAAATATGCCTTTTATTGCATTTTCACAAATGCAATAAAAGCTTCACATATCAGAATCCACGTGACACTGTTTTGCAAATTAGACTGTGCAGAACTGATCTTGGTTTGATGAACATATAAATATATACCACATTTGATTTGCATACATCCAGCTGTTTGTCCATAGATTTAATAGGTTTTTCATCAAACACCAAAATTCTGCCGCGACAGTCAGAAGTTAAGAGAACGTCACCACTCCTCCTTGAATTATCGGCCAGTCGGCCTAATTATAACCGTGGACAGCAGTTGTTTTCTGTCGATGAGTGTTATAAAATAGGGGTGTGTACTCATCTTGGTTCGGAGGCCACATTCAGTCCAATTTGATCTCAGATGGACCATTAAACGAACAGTATGATAACTTAGAAATAACAACTCGAGATACAGTATGTGTGAAGAAGTTCAAATAAAACAATATAAAAAGTAAAAATTATTTTATATGACAAATAATAATAATTACATTTATGAACAGTCATTTACAATATGTAACATATAAAACATAACATATTTTTAACAACTTATTCTGCCTCAGTTTATCATGTTCACGTGTAGTACGACTTATGGTGGATCTACAAAACTAACATAAGGGCAACTTTAGGTAGAAAGTTTAGGTCAATTCAGTCTGAATTCATCTGAATGAGAACGTGTGTCCAAACCTGCCTGGTACCGTTTGTTAGATTAGATAGAACTTCATTAATCCCTTGGGAATTCACCCAGGAAATTGTAGCTCCAAAAATAGAATGTTGAGGAATATCACACATGAAACACACGTACGGTATGTAAGATATGTTTCAAATAGAAAAGGGTTTGAACCAGCAATGCACAGAGATGTCAAGATTAGTAAGAGTACTTTGAACTGTGCAGTTAGATTATATTACGCATCTTAAACAGTTCCAGTGCAGTGTTAAAGGAGGTGCCAAGGACTGATCAGTAGCTGATGAATCTTGTCACATGAAGTGAAATGTTCGGTGTGTGTTTGTGGTTGGGGTCAGCTCTTCCCCATCCTCTGTCTGGTTTCCATTTGATGCTGTCGTATTCCACATTGTCACCAGGGAGTCGCGCGTCATACTGACCACATGATCATATCCGATCAGCTTTTCCAGTCCAGATGAGTGTGTCTTTGATATGCTGCCCCCCCGGTAGAAAACAGAACGCTAGCGACCACGGGCTGAGACGTCATACTAAAGGTTCCAGTTTTTTATTTTCACAAAAACATCCAAAATGCTACTTGCCTTACTTTAGCAGGGAATCGAACCCTGGACCTTCATTCTGTGAGGAAACAAAGCCAAAGTCATAAAATGAAACAGAAATGTTAACAGAAACATTTCACTTAAACACATACCTATAAATAGTAAAATCAGAAATACTGACAATTTTGCAGTGGTCTCTGAATTTTTTCCTGAGCTGTATATATAAAAAAGTCATGCTTATAGCCATAGTTTTTATTTTGTGTTTTGTTTGTCCTTAATGTGTGTGCACTACTAATCCCAAAGGTATGACACCCTGTTACAGTAATGTAACCTGGGTTTTCTCCTCCTGTTTTGTTGCCATCAGGATCGTCTGACCAGGTGCACGATGCACTGCAACGATAAAGCCAAGGATCTTTTTGACTCTGGCGCGAAGGAGCCAGCTGTCCGCTCCCTGATGGACCGCTGTGTAGGCAGTTGTGTGGACGACCACGTTAACCTGATCCCCAGTATGACCCGCAAACTCAAAGAGAGTTTGGACTCGATACATCAGTGAGTAGCGGGAGGACAGCCTGGGCTCATTCCGCACACACTGCGCCACATCAGGCTCAGCTGACTCCAGTGAGGAACAGAAGGTTGGACCGACGTGAACATGCAGGGGGGGGGGTAAAGGTCAGTGTGGCTTGTGTGACGCCGCACATTGTTCAGGTTGAAACCAGAAAGGAGTCCAGTGGTGCAGGTGGTGCCACTTGTGTATGAAAAAGATACAAGATCATGAATGCTTACGACCTCCAGTGTATTTTTTTTTTGTGTGTGACCATGCTTGAATCTAGAAGAAAAAAAATTTGCTCTTCCCCAGGCCTGCAGCAGGATTTAATGTCCGTGTGCACTCTCTTACTCCAGTTTCAGTAAAAATCATCTGGGTCGACTGTAATCTTGCCAACATACAAACAAAAGTGCAGCGTCCGTGGCAGTAGTAAAGGTTTTGCGTCATGGGATCACATTGTTATTCATGAATAACGTTGACGGATTTGATATCTCTGGATCTCATCTCTGGATTTCCTCAGTCCTTCTGTTTTTGTTGTTGTTCCGTGTGCTCTCACATGAGCCCTAGATGTACGTGCTTGTTTGATTCTTCATTAAACTATTCCATATAAGTATGGAGACCAGACAAATACCAGTAATGTTATTTTATTCACTGCAAAGAAATATGATCCTATTATACAACTATTACACAAACTAGTATACAACTCATGGTCAACAAAAGAAGTCATGTTGTAGCTTGTTTTTTTTTTCATACAAAAAAGTTTTTTTTTTCCATAAAAAAGTCCTGCTTTAGGCCGCTTTCCCACTACACGTGAATTTCTCTTGGGAGATCTGTCATTTATCTCCCCCAGGTGTGCCCAAACCGGTCCTCCAGAGTGACCCATCATGCAGGTTTTACATGTCCCCCTGCTGCTACACACCCGATTCTAATCAGCTGCTCGTTGACAGGTCTCTGCAGAACTTAATAGAGATTGATTCCGGTGGTCGGGTGTGTAGGAGCAGGGTGACATTAAAACCTGCAGGATTGTGGGTACTCGAGGACCGGTTTGGGAACCCCTGAGCTACACTAGTCAAGCTCGGCTTGGCTGCGCAAAACTGCCGCAACAGCATTTTTTTTTTTACCAGGACATAAACACATAGTATATAATGTATAACATGGAGGAGATGGAGAAGTTGCGACTGTTTTGGGATTTTGGTGAAAGAGCAAGAGAAAAGAGACAGAGCAGGACATGATCGCAGACACGAAACTCTGCTCCACTGTGGCCTCTCTGTCCGGCTCTTACAAGAGAGCCGTGCACAAATACGTCTGTGGGTCATTCACAGACCACCATATGTGTCTTGCACACATCAGCTGTGTTCTCTGAGAGAGCGACGAGGAATAAAGAACGATATTGGTGGACCTGTCAGTGGACTCCTATGTGGAAGGTAGCGCTTGGGACGGCCCTCTTTCTGTAGTGACCAATCAGAGGAGGCCCTCTGTGACGTCACAGGTTTAGTACCAGCTCAGCTCGCTTGGAACCCCGATGGCGGTTGTACGAATAAAACAGTACCAGGTACCAGGTTGTATTGCCAGTGGAAACGCAAAAAAGCCAAGTGGAGCTGTGACGAATCGAATCGAGCCATGTTGGAACCGAGCCGTGGAAAAGTCACTGAAAAATAGTCATGCTGTCATGCTGCTCTAACCCTTTTTTTGTTTTGTTGTTTTTGGGGGGGGTTCATAAAAAAATTGCCATGCTATAGCCTTATGTTTTTTTTAATAAGAAAAAAAGTCATGCTTACTTTTGTTTACAGGTAAAAGAAAAACAATGTCATGCTATAGCTTTACCTTTGTTTGTTTCATTTTTGGACCAAAAAAGAGTCATGCTTTAGCTTCATGCCTTAAAAAATAAACAGCATGACTTTTTGTGACCTAAGACGTAAACATGACCTTAGAGCCATGAATAAGTCAACTACCGAAATGAGTCTGAAGATGTGAAATCATCACCCTCCTCCAAAACCTGTGAAAACTAGAACCCCCCGGTAACCAACACTAACAGTATATTCCCCAAACCATCTGAGCAACGTTCAGCCGGGTAAATGTCGACAGAAACAAACTGATCTTTGAGCCAATGACAGACGCTGGGATTCTTGGAAGTGACATAACCGTAATCAGCAAAAAACTGTGTGTGTGTGTGTGTTGTATACAGTATGTGTGTGTGTGTAGGAATGAAAGGTTTCCATTAAATTACATACAAAATCAATGTGGGTCATTTTAGACACTTGGGTAGTGATTCAAAAATGACAGTTATACAATTTAAAAGCAGCCACAACCAAACCTCTTGTAGTGATCTGATGCTTTTCCTATGTGTGTTCCTGTCCACCAGAGGGCGCTCATACTACTTCAATTCTACACCTCTGATGACGTTTTCTAAAGCGAACGTGAGACTTTTCCATTCTGATAGATGCATGAAGGTTTGTTGTTTGAGAACAGTGGATGCTGCTCCTTTGGCATAAATATTAGATGATCATTTGTTTATATTTTCACATTATCATATATTAGATTTGACTTTGACGGGTCATTTTTTGCCTCTTCTGCCTCTTCGTGAATCAACCAACGCTGTTGGTTGACTTAACGTCCAGCTGACCTTCCGTTCATACAATCACTGGTTTTGTGTCTGATTCATGATTTATGTGTTTTGACTCTTTTCTTTCGGATTCAGGGTCTTTTTAAATGGTTCTGTTTTAAACAATAAAATAAAAGTATTACACGTCAAACGTTTTTTTCACTTGTTCTTACGAATCTTACAAATCTCTTCTTTAAGATTCCAATCTCTAATAGTGTCAGGACGCTCTCAACAGAATATCGAACAAACCCAGCGATGGGATGTGAACTGAGCTCGCTCTTGTTCTCCCACATTTCTACCTAATCCTGTTTTTTACCAGCCTGACCTGTGATTATGTGCTGACACATAATCACAGGGTGTTGCTCCAATGGCGAGTGGAAATAATGTCAGCAGCTCTCCGGGAACAACCAGGAGGCCTCAAGTATTTATCCACCGTGGAGTTAAGTTCCTTTTACAAGTTTCTGCCCGACGATCTTGTTTACCATTAAACCATTACGTAGTGGGTTTCTATAAAAAGTAGCAGGAAATCTGTAACTGCTCTCAGATTTATTGTTGCCCTAACTTTCTGTTTTAGCCACGGTCACAACCACACAGACTTGGATTCATTCTCTGGAGAGATCCACTGTCAGGACGGGACCATGGGAGATTTATGTCACATAGAAGTAGATTTACATTCTTCTGCAGTTACTCGACAGAAGATTAAGAGTTTAGTGGAGTGAACTACTCAGACGTCTCTAAAAAAAAAAAAAAAGAGTAGAAAAGCCATAGCCCGCCTCAGTTTCCTGACTGAGATGTGTCGTCTGTCTGTGGGGAAGAGAGTAGCCAGCTGAGATTCCCTCACTATCTGCTGCAGATGTGAGAGTCTGGGACTGCCTCTGCACCACCCACTTCATTTCTCCACGCTCAACAGGAAGACTGGAGGCCAACGAGAGTGGCCACAGTCCGCAGGAGAGGAAGGACCGAGCAGAGCGAAGAGGAAACCAGACAGCCGAAGGAATGAGCAAGAATCAGAAAGACGTGAAGAAAATCCAGTCAGTTTATCTGCAGAACCTGGAAAAACTCAACCAAGGGATAAAGCAAGAGAAGAAAAATTGGAAAGCAAAGGAAGGAGACTTTGCTGTGCAAACAGCAATGGAGAAGCTGCGGCAGCCGCCGCTGACTGGACAGGTGACCAAAAGCTCGGCGCACAGGATCAGCAGAGATCTGACCTGCTCCATCTGCTTGGATCTGTTCAAGCAGCCCGTGTCTCTGCCCTGTGACCACACCTTCTGCCAGGGCTGCATTGAGGGATACTGGACGGGTCCCAGGGGCCCCGGTCAGGGCGGCACGGGCTCCTGCCCTCAGTGCAGGAAGGTGTACCAGGGTCAGAGCTACAGGCCCAACCGCATCGTCGCCAACATAGTGGAGAGCTACTGCCAGGGGCTGGAGGAGAGCGGCGGCGGAGGAGAGGTCGGGGTGGCGGAGAAGCCTCCGGCCCCGAAGCCGCGCTGCAGCCGACACCGAGAGGAGCTGAAACTTTACTGCGAGGAGGACCAAGAGCTGGTGTGTCTGGTGTGCGGCGTCTCCCAGGAGCACAGAAGTCACACGATGGTGTGCGTGCAGGAGGCCGAGCACAAGTACAGGGTGAGTTCAAACGACTTCTTGTAAACGACACAGACCACGCCGGGGTGTTTTCACGTGTCTCTGCCCGAGCAGGCGTCGTTGAACAGCTCCATGGAATCCCTCAGAGCGGAGCTCAACACGGCGCTGCAGTGTGACAGGGAGGCTGAGGAGGAGGTCAAGAAGCTGAAGGTGACAGGAAAGGAACTCTGCCACCGCTCCTCCATCTCTAGTTGAAAGTGAAGCGACTCGTTCACCTTCAAACCCAGAACTACCTGAGCAGACATGAACCTCCGTGTCCGTCCTCAGGAGCACACGGCCGACCTGAAGCAGCGCATCGAGGCCCAGTTCAGCGACCTGCACCAGTTCCTCTACCAGGAGGAGAAACTGCTGCAAGTGAAGCTGAAGACGGAGGAGCGGCGGGAGCTGATCCGCCTGGACGAGCACAAAGCCCTGCTGTGTGTGGAGATCTCCCGGCTGCAGAGAGCCGTGCACGAGATCGAGGACAAGCTGAAAGAGACGGACCCCTTCACTTTGCTGCGGGTAGGTTCGCACATGTCTCGGACGATGTGGCCCATCTGGAAGTTCTTACAAACACGATGAATCAGCCTGCAGATATATTCAGAGAATTGCTGAGCTGTTTTATTTCAAACACATTTGTTGGAAAACCCAGCAGAAGTTTGTTTTTTTTTCTTTTTCATCTTTCTTCTTCTAAAATGTCTAACATGCACATTCACCATCAACAAGGCGAAGAGAGCTGGGTGTGGATTTCCTGTCAAGTTAGTAAACAGCGAAACGAGACGCTCCGAGAAACAAAAGACTCTGTAGCGGGACAGGATGTCGGACAGTGAGCTCACTTGTTGATCAGGGGATAAGTTCAGGCAAAGAGACGCATTCGGGCCAAGTTTGGGACTTTCCCTCAGCCATGGGGAGGTGGGGGGGTGGGGGGGGGGTAGCGTGTGCTCAGACACTGATGTCATGTGGAAAAGACCTTCGAAGAAACTAATGGAGTCCGTCTTCTCTGTGTTTGTTCCTGGGTCTGATTTCAGAGCATCAAAGTTCTGCTGCAGAGGTGAGTGTGGGAAAGTCGACGGATACACCCGCGCCGGTTTCCCTTCACTGTTCCCACTTTGCTTGTGTTGGCAGACCGTCGCTGAAGTTTGAGAAACCTGTTTTCACGCCTCCCAGCTTGTGCGAAGGTCGGTTTGCGGGGCCGCTGCAGTACAGAGTGTGGAAATCCATGAAAGGCAGTATTTACCCAGGTACCTCAGCGCGATCCGACCCAGACATCTCTGCCATCTGCTCTGACCTCCATCTCCTGTCATCTGATGTTTCTCAGCTCCAGCAGCCATCACATTCAACTCCAGCACGGCCAACCCCTGGCTCAGCCTGACCTCGTCCCTCACCTGCGTCCGCTACCAGACCTTCAACCACACCGTGCAGGACAACCCCTACAGGTTCAACGCTGCCCTGTCGTTGCTAGGCAGCCAGGGCTTCACTCACGGACGCCACTACTGGGAGATCGAAGTCTACAGCAGCACAGTCTGGACCGTGGGGGTGGCCCGGGAGTCGGTGCCCAGGAAGGGGGTCATCAAAGCCCTGCCGGCCAACGGCTTCTGGACCCTCTCGCTGTCTTATGGGATCCAGTACATGGCCGGTACCTCCCCTCCGACGGTTCTGTCACTGGAGGAGCCGCTGGCCCGGATCGGGGTGTACCTGGACTACAAGAGAGGCCTGGTGTCCTTCTACAATGCAGAAAGCATGACGCACCTGTACACCTTCAGGGAGACCTTCACCGAGACGCTGCACCCGTACTTCAACTTAGGCTTCCTGGATAAAGTGCACGAAAACGAGCCGCTCAAAGTTTTCTTACCAAAGATTTAGACGATTTACATCCATTTGTCAGCAGCTGACATCCAGTCAAATGAACCTTCGTTAAAATCGATCGTGTAAAATGGTGCAATGTACAGTCAATTCATTCTATATGTTCTTTGTAGACGGGATCTACCGCCTCCCGTCTTACTTCTGAGGAGCTGTATTCCAGGGACGTGTCTGTATACACCACTGTACACTTCACACAACATTGTTGAACAGTCCAATGTGAGATGTCGAGACATGTACATGTACGTTTTGGTCGATCACACGAGTTGTCATCTTCAGGATGTGGTGCATTCAGGAACATTGGGAAATTATGTTTGTTATGTTATGGTTTATGTTTTTAAAACTGGGGTAGAAATAAAAGGGAAATGAAACTATTTACAACTGTTTGAGATGCATGTATGGTTCCTTCCTCGTATAGACTTGTATTATTATCACTTACGCTACAGGTGACGTGGCCACTAGTACCCATACAGGAGGATTCTTTTGTGACTGGGCCTCCATTCTCTTTGTGTATTCATGTAGACACAAACAAATTATTATCTTCTTACAAGACCACTGATCACCAATCTGCAGTGGAAACACACACAGAAACAGCAACGTACCAGCAAAGAGAGTGAAAAAGAAAAATGCACAAGAGTAAAAATTAAACTCATGACGATTGAAAGAGGGAAATTAACCGCATACGTCGGCTTCAGGAACACACACCTTTAATACTGAACAGCAGTGGATGAGTGTGACATACCTGATGAGTCCCTGACACAGCAGGCAAACCTAACCCGGGCCTCCCTCACACACTGGGACGTGCCTCGGACACCGGGCACGATGAGGGGAGTGAGAGTTCTCAAACCATGTCCATGTCGCAAAGCACGGGATGGACCAGCACTGTGGCCACACCCACTGACAACAGAGGGCTCATGACATGTAGAAACTGGGGAAAAGGAACCCGGGGTCCAGCTTCTCTTTAGTAAAGATCGGGAGGTGAAGAGGAAAAAGTGTTTCATTAAGCGGAAAACGAAAAAATAAAATGGAAATAAAATCATTAAAATATATAAAATTGTTTTTCTTTTAAACTCGTGAAACTGCCTTTGTTCGTTATCTCCCACTTGTCCCAGCTGTCAGTGGGCCAACGAGTCGCCACGTGCACTTTGTCAGTGAGAAATGAAACAATGAGCACGAGCATGAGCGGATGTCATGACTGAAAACACAAGAAACTCCATCACAGTATGTACATGTACAGTATTTATACCGACGCGTGATCTGCCGGCTCATTACAGGAGTGAACGGACTGGAAATCGTCGCCAACCAGTCCTGGTTCTGGATTCTACGTCGAGGAGGCTCAGCTGGTCTCTGCGTGCAGGGCTTCGCCCTCCAACAGATGTGAAATGTGTGGGCTGTTTTTGTGGGATCAGTCCCTGCATTTCCTTCAGGGCTGGAAACGGGCGTGACTGACAGAATGTTAAAGGTGAAGTCTGTGGTCACTTGCTTGAATGTAGACTGTCCTGGAACTTTGTGCTGGTGTAGTGCACGTGGAAACCTTTTTTACTGATGCTGTCGTCTGAGTGAAACTTTAATATGACGGAATCCCCCGCGGAGTAAATCTCTTCTGGAGCCTGGAGAGAGAAAAAAAAAAGTTTATTCCGACCCCAACTCTGTATATTGGACTGAGGGTGGACGTCTCACCCCAGATCCACAGAACCGTCCGAGCCTTGGAGACTTGATGTCCGCGCCGTCGTACAGCTCTACGTAATCATAGCCGCAGTCCCGCTCCTCCTCCACCTCAAACACTGTGAAGATGATCTCCACTCCGTAACCCTTGTCGGCAGACAGCACCCACAGACAGTCGGCTCCGCCAGGGTAGTTGTTATCTCCAAACTGAGCATGCGAGTACAAATCCTTCGTCTCGACCTCAGCTTTCAGGCTTCCTCCGCATTCTGGGAATGCACAACCACCAAATGAGAGGGTCAGATATAGGAACTCGTAAAAGTAATTCAGGAAGGCCTTTTTTTTTTTTCCCGGCAAACCGACAGTTTGAAAGTGTCCGATTCCTTCAGACTCATTCTGGGTTTTCAGTCCTTTCACCTGCTCTGTACGACGCCTCGAAGCCTCTCTTCTGCACGGAGTTGTCAGAGAAAAAACGCAGGAACATCGTGTTGACACTGGAGACGACTGGCGGCGGCTTCTTGGTGCCGCAGACACGACCCAGACTCGGCGCACGGGCATCTGGCCCGTCGTAGATCTCCAGATGATCATAAGCACACTCCGGATGAGTCTCCATGTCGATCTCGTTGAAAACCTCCGTTGCAGAGAAAACAATGTGAGTGCAGGTTAAAAAAAAAACAACAACAAAAAAAAACATACACAACTTACAAATTTGACCCGATGACCTGGAGTCGTGGACAGAGACCAGGTGCACGCCTTCTTGCTGGGATATTTTTCAGGCCAGTTGGGGCTGCTGATTGTGCCTGACACGCTGTTCACGACATGATCGCAGCCGGCTGAAAAAGAAGAACAGCAGTTTGCCATGACGCAATGAGGCGGCATGAATGGACGTTCACGTCGTTTCCTCGTCTGCGATACAAGTGACCCGGCTCCGTCCAACGGGCATCAATCAAAATGACGCAAAAAGAAAGTAAAACTGGAGCTTTCACACTAGGACGGACACTGAAAGACAATTAGCATCAACAGGATGTTATAGGACCCAATAATGTCAGTTCCCTCCAGTTCTGTCACCGTTTGCTGGTGACTCAGCTGTTTTCTGTCTGCTTGGTGGAAATAAGTCATCACAATCTGTGGTCGGCATGTTTTTTCGGCAGTAGTGTGACGAGCACGACACAGCCATCGACGTCTGGGAAACTTTGTCTGGGACCAAAATGAATTCACGCTGCCGTGGCAATTCAAAATGTCTTCTGTAGGAACAAGACGTTAAAGGTACGATAGAAAGTGAAAGTAAAGAAAGTAAAGTCATGTGATTTGGGGCGGACTGACCCTTTAAAGCGACGAGCAGAGGAGCAGAAACACATACTGTACCTTCCTTGCAGTCATGACTGTTATCGTGAAGCATGAAGCCGCTGCGGCAGTGACAGCTGTAGCTTCCAAAGGTGTTCACACATTCATGCTGGCAACCTCCGTTTTCTTTAGCGCACTCATCTATATCTGCATGAATGAATGAATGAATGAATGAACTTCTGACAGAAGCTGTTGAGCATACTGAACTAAAAGCGAGCCAGCTCTGCTGAAACAGTCATTTTTCACACACTGACCTGCTGACACTTCTTCTCCACATTTACACCGAGCTCTTCCGTCGTCAGAGCTCCTGGTAACTTACCAGAAAAGAAATGAGCCTTGAAGCCTCTCTTGGACACCGTGTTGTCAGACTTGAACTCAATCCTCATGTTGTTGTGCTGGGAGGTGATGGCCTCGGGTTTCTCCACGCCGCAGAACTTCCCATGAAGCTTCGAGTCGATGCTCAGGCCGCTGCGCACCTCCACGTAATCATATTTACACACCTGACGGGAACAGAAGTTGGAAAACGGATCTGTGGAAGAGATCGTCATGAACCGGCTCTGTCACCCTGAACATCACTTACGTCGTTGCCTTCGGTCTCAAACACATCGAACACCAAGGTGATGCGATACTGAACGGGTGCCAGCAGCTGCCACACACAGTTTTTGTTGGGTGGGTATTCTTTGGGCCACCCCGGGGTGCTGAGGGAACCATTGAGCTTGGTGATGAAGCCGCCACAGGCTGCTGCTGAGGGGATGAAAAACACCTGTTTTAGACGCGTTTGAGTAAGACACAGACGTTTAGAATGAAAAAAACCCCACAACTTTTAACCCTTCAATTGCAAATAAAGATCAGCAAATGTAACGAAAAGAACTATATCAACCTTAATAATAATAATAAACTAATGTGGAAACATTTTAGCAGTGGAAGTGGTTATGATGTCATCATTACAACATGATAGAAACATTGAAAAAAATAGGATAAAAATACCAAATCCCCCAAAATAAGACACAATATAAATAATACTCTACTGCATATTATTGAAATTTGGTATTTTCATCATATCTTTTTGTATTTAAATCTTATTTTTATTTTTCTGTTTCTATTAAATATGCCTCATTTTGTACAGTTAGTGACCTGTCGCTCCGTCAGAGGCTGAAAACAGGGAAAGCAAACACTTCCCTCTTGTGGTGAAAGGAAAAACTGAATCATCTGAATCCACTGAACTCACTCTCACAGCTGGATCTGTCCGCCGCCAACTCAAACCCAGGATCGCAGGCACATCGGTAGCTGCCCAGCGTGTTGAGACAGTGCTGCTCGCAGTGACCCCTCTCAGGCGTGGAGCACTCGTCCGTCTCTGGCACAGGAACAATCAGCACGCTGACTTTTCCGCAGCACGTGTGAAAAACGCCGGTGACTGAGCGAAACCTGCCCGTACCTCGAAAAAAGTTGGCGGCGAACCCGGCTTTGTTGACCGAGCCGTCGGACACAAACTTCAGCCAGAGCTGGTTGGAGCTGCTTTTGATGCCCTCCGGTTTGTCGTAGCCGCAGAAACGTCCGAGCAGCGGGCTGCTCTCTGAGCCGCCATCCCTCACCTCCACGTAGTCGTAGGCGCAGTTGTCGTGTGTCTCTACCTGCATCAGCACCAGGACATGTGTTTGTACACGACTTCATCACGGACACTTCTCTCCCGTTTTACCTCAAACGCCTGGAAGGACAGACCCACGTCAAAACCTTCTGCCACCGTGATTCTCCAGAAACAGACTTTGTTGGACTGGTAGTCATCAGGGTAATTGGGGGACTGGATCTGCCCGCTGTCCCGCTCCACCTCCCCCCCACAGATGGCTGCACAGGACGTGAGATGTGACCATTCGTCAGACCCTTCAGCTGTAAACGTGATCTTGCTTCACCTTCGTAGACGGCTGAGAAGCCTTTGCCGACCCAGCTGCTGCTGCTTCTGAACTCGATCCACAGTCGACTGTCTGTGGAGATGATGGGACCTGGAGGTGTGTCTCCACAGAAGCGGCCTGCCAGAGGAGAAGAGCACGCCGAGCCGACGGTCAGTGAGCACCACTACGGTATCGAGTGAACAACCGGTGTGCAGAGGATTCAGAACTTATTCAAAGTCTTCTTCCAAGTTAAAAACCTTTCAGAGGAGCCTTTTTCCAGAACCCGTCCCGAACCTCCACGTGGTCATACCAGCACAAGTGACTCCTGAAAACATCCATGGAAGTAAAATTCAGGACGATCTACGGGACAGACGGAGGTTCAGGGCTGAGTAGACATCGTTCACAGTGGAATGAAGGATGGCAGAGCTGGACACAGTATGAAATCACCTTCTCTCCGGGTGTGACAGAGATCCTCCACACGCAGTGAGCGTAGGCTGAGTAGCCGTTGGGAAAATCTGGTGAGGAGAAGTTTCCAGCGCTGTCCTGCAGGCTCTCCCCACACTCTGTGTGGTTGTACAGCAATACATCAATCAAATCGGCATCATTAAAGCATTAAAGGTCATTTAAAGTCACCTAACAATCGTTACATATGTCAAATCAACATCAGGTGACAATTAGAATGCACCTTACTTGCACATTTGTAGAGTTTGCGTGCTTGTGCAATGTCCCCTTTGCTGAGCTGGGTCCTCTGTCCAATTGGAGGCCGGATGCCATTGACATCATAACGGGGCACGATGGTGTCTGAGAAGACGCCTCTGTGTCAGCAGAACCACAAACGTGAGCAATAACGTTTCTCCAAGAGGCAAAGCCGATGATAAAATCACAACCAGCTGAGGGAGGATTTGGGTCCCAGAAGTTCACACACACACACACACACACGCACAGATCGATGAGGTTAAACTTTATTGATTGGGATCATCTCTCAGTGGGTTCAGAGCTCACTCCTGCACAGTTCCCATGGTGATGAGGCCATGAATGACAGGCATGTGCAAACAGGGCGCTCTGAATGGGGCTTTTCGCCGGTGCCAGTCTGCTCAACGGAGCTCGCTCCTGCATGCCAGAGAAAAAGTCCGCTCCAGCCCAAATTGTTCAACAAAGCCCGGGCTGCCAGGCCTTTATTTAGCTTGGCGTGCCTCCATGACCCAGAGCAACAAAGTGGGGATGGCGGTTTTAAAAAAAAAAGAGAAAAATAAAGCAAGAGGGCAACAACATGCACGAGGCCGAAGTGCAAAGGCGGCTTGTATAATGAAAAGTTTCCCATATATACAGAAATGTATTATTGGATTCAGTAGACAATGCTCTTTATGTCAAAAATAATTGGGAGCTGGAGTTCAATATTATAACTGAGGATGAAGAGTGGGAAACAGTGTGCACTGGATGTCATACGTGTATTCATAGTAACATGTGGAAGGAGTTTGACTGAAACATGAAGACAAGGTTCTTTAAGACACCTTCAACCATTTCCAAATTTGTAGATAACCCAGCGGCAATGTAATGTTGGAGAGAATGTGGAACGGTCGGTGGTCACTCACACATACTTTGGGAACGCCCCAATGATGCTTCCTTATTGGAAGGGGGTAAAAACTGAGATGGATAAAGTTCTGGGGATCGATTTGCCACCGCATCTTTTCCATCTGACTCCTGAAGACATGTAAAACCAGGGACCAAAGGGACCTGTTCCATGTACTCTTGATGACTGCTGGGACAATGGTGAGAATGAAATGGAAGAATTCACAGCCACCTACAGGGACAGTGGAAACAAGCTGGGGGAGGTGTGTAGAATGGAGGTAACTGCTCAATTGCACTTGAGGTTGGATGTCTTTCTGAGGACACTGAGGGGGGGCTCACATTCTCCTGTAATATCATAAATGTCCATCTAGGTATTTCATTATTTTTCATTCATTAATATTCAGACTCTGGACCCCAATGGTTTGTTGCTATTTTTCTTTTTTGCACTGTCATACATATTCTGTGATGTTGTCAAGGAATGTTCAGTATTTTGTCTATTCATGTTTCATAAAAATACAATTCCAAAAAAAAGAAAAGGCTGCTTGTGTGTGCAGCCGTTTACGGGATGAAATACAATACAAGAAGTGTTTGAGGCTGCTCAGGTGTTGTCAGAGTAAGTTCAAGAAACCGGCCGGCGCACCGCGTACTGCCTTTACAAGTATCCACCAACGAGGAAACAGACTCCTGACGAAGAACAATACTGAATGATTGTTTCCAGTGCAGCTGTTTAATTGCACAGGAAACAAGGGGTGGTGGTGGGGGGGGAGGGTGTTGGAAAACAGGAAGGATGGGGGGTGAAAAAAAAAAAGAGTGATGAAATCTCTGCTGATCCTTTCAAACGTGACAACAGTATGGATCAATACGCATCAGAAATCGTGCCAACCTGGAAAACGTATTCCTTGCATAATGCATGATGCTGCCGAAGTCGTAACCCTCCCCGAGGGAGTCGACCTCATCTGGTTCCATCTTCAGGAAGTTATACTCTTGTCCTAACGATGTGCAATCAGTCAAAACTTGTTTACATGGCACTTTTCACACAATAGAAAACAACACACAATGCTTAAACCGAAAACACAGTTGAAACCCACAAGAATGATTAAAGTCAGTTAAAAACAAGGAGCTGAGAGGTCACACACACACACACACACACTGATGTGAGGCTGCAGTACCTTGCTGGATGTTGTCTCTGATGATGCTTACATGCTCGTCACGGTCCGGCCGTGTGTGTTCATGCCAAAAGCCGATCACATGGCCGAGTTCATGCACCACGATGCCAAACTTATCACAGTTCTTTCCGATAGAGATGGCCTGAGGGCCGCCGCCTCGACGCCCCACGTAGGAACAGCACCTGCAGGTGCAGGGGGGCGACACTGTTCACCCACAAGCACCACTTTGCTGCCACTGAACAGTCCTTGTTCTGAAATATCACAATTTAAACTCTTATCGTACAACTACAGTCATTTTTTAAGCTGCTGTTTGTATTTTTGGCCACTGGGGGCAGCAGATGTGAATTTAATATGAATAATAGATCACGATTTGATGACCCTGTCAGCGTTGCAAGCACTTTTTTAAACATCCAGGACCCCAATGTTTAATCTGCTCTATCAGTTTGATCATCACCAGCTTGACAAATAGCCAACTTTCACGCTTTCTTATATCCATCAGTTTACTTTTGAGTAGGTTCGGTCTTGTCACTGTAGTTTACAATGAAATCTGTGAGTGTAGTGTTCCAAAAAATAACTGTATTAATCAAAACAAATTGTGGATAAATCAAACATATTGAATATTATTTGCATAGCGTGAATGAATAAAGATTAAGGAAGGCTTAAAGAATACATAGTGCAACATCAAGGGAGCACAGAGTCACTTTTTGGTTTGCAGTCACTAAAACAATAATAATAATAATGTTAATAATAATAATAATAGTCTTTATTATCATTGTGATTGTTCATAAATCCAACTCACCCACAAGGTCTGTGAGTGAAAACGATGTAGGCTTCTTCTCTCGTCCTCTCAGTGAACGTCACACAGGTGTGTTTCTCCCAGTGACGCATCGCCTGACGGAAAATCGCTCGCTGACTACCTGAAAGGAAACGTCGTCAACATCAGGAGGCCAGAGATGCGCAAGAGAACATGCAGAAGAGTTGCTGTGGTCAGTCAGGACTCACCGCTGAAGTTACCGCTGATCACATACGGTATGATGCCGTCCGGCCAAACGCGCTCGGGTCTGGAGGTGGCCGCTCTCCTCCAGCGATATGAATTCTCAGCTCTCGCAGCTCTCGTCCTCCTGACTCTCTCATTGGAGGTGGAACTGTTAACTACCACAAAGCCAGGTGTTTCAAGAGGGCGTCGAAACGATGAAGAAGAAGATAAACTGTCATACCTGAGTCTGTGTGGTTAGACTGGAGAGAACGCCGGGCCTCTTTTCTGATTTGGGCCTCTTTAAACATCCGCACGTCGTCTTCGTCCAGAGCGATATCTCCCAAAAAGGCGACTGGAGGACACAGACATGCACACAGACAGCCACTGGGAATGGAACCTATGGAGCCGTACTCAGCTCAAACAAGGAATCTCTGCTACTCATACAAAAATGACACTATCTGCTCCTAGTTCAAATCCCGACTCGTCCAGAATCCATGTTAAAGTATTTCTGAGTGAATGTGTGTGTGTGTGACTTTGAATGTGTGACATTAAGGAAGACATCAAAATTCATCCATTAATGTGAATCAGAGTGTATGAATTGTCAGTTTCCTCAGTAATACAGATACAGGACTCAGTGTTTGGGCTCTCTGGTCGCTGTTTTAGTTCAGTGTCACATCTCAGATGAGCGTCGTTCACTGGCAACAGGCAGCGGTGTGCAGTGTCTGTACTGTACCTGCTCAGCACCAAACATACGCACACACACACTGACATGTGTAAGGAAAAGTGTTGTGCCACATTGCCAATCCACATTTTGTTGTTACAGAATGATGTCAATGTATTGAACACGTGATGTTTTGTTGTAAAACATCACGTGTTCAATACATTGACATAAATGTCTCACAAATACCAAATTTCACTGGTACATTTTTTTCAACACAAGGTTTAACGCCTCATTAACATGTCTTGTGCGTGGACGCGGACATGTTTCTCTTCAAGTGAATCATTACGAGAGGAAACTAACAGTCATGTGTATTTACTCCGTATTCAAATTTTGTGTCCTTCCAAACATTTGTTTTCTTGTGTTCTTGATCATGCTCAATAAAAGGATTATTCTTACAGTATAGCACAAAGTTTCTGCAGGAGGATAAAAAGCCCAAAGAGGATACCCC